>CM040818.1:50042008-50254508 GCA_022828995.1 Vimba vimba
TTCAAGCTGCGACACACTAATATCCATGAGACAAACGTCAGCTGGGGAAGGAAAGGTCTGAGTGCCAAACACAACAGATCTCATCAGTTCTATGTGGAACGGCTCTGCTCACACTTCCAGCGCACGGTCACTGCATCCCTCAACAGGCAAGACGTCCCTCTGTTCCTGTCGTCTCACTTTACTTTATCACTGTCTGTCAAGTTGTTCTCAAAGTGTTGCTTCAGACTTATGCAGGTCCGTCAAGCTAAAGGCTCCTTCGACATGCAGAGGAAAGATGTTTCCAGACTCAGAGTTGAAGAAGAGATTCGGCGTCATGTCAGATTTGGGAAAACACTGTAAGTCACAGATTGTAACATGATTCAATTTAGTTTGAATTCCAACATGAATATTCTTTCTTTCTCCTTGTTAGAGCACAGGGCTATGTGTTCAGGCAGGACTTTCTGATGGAAGTGAAGCATGTGCTTCAAGCATCATCGTCCTCCCAGAATGCTGTGCTGTTACTGGGGGAACTGGGGTCTGGAAAGAGCACGACACTCGCCAGACTGGCACAGCTCATACCAACTTGGATACCTGGGTAGGCAAACAAAGGGACTCTGATTTTAAACTGTGTTTGAAAAATAAATAAATAAATAAATAAAAAACTGCTTGATCTGGATTATTATGTTAACTCTTAGGGATGCCACAGTGCTGACCTGCTTTGTGGGTCTGACATCTGAGAGCAGAAACGTGCGTCTGCTCCTCCAGACCCTGTGTCTGCAGTTAGCCAACATCTATAGCCTCAAAACAGAGATATCTGAGGTACAGAAAAACTTCAAAGTTAAATCAAATATTCATAAGGTCTTTTACACCGTAATGGATACATGATATTATGAGAATGCTTATCTATCTCACAGATAGTGTTGCACTATGAAACACAGTCTACGTTTTTTCCTGTCAGTCACTGTCAGAGTTGTCCAGTCAGCTGTGCTCATTGTTGGGCCTGGTGAAAGAAGATCAGCCCTTGACCCTGGTGCTGGATGGTCTGGATAATCTGAGTGAGGAACATGAGACTGACCTTTCATGGCTTAGTAATATTCTACTGCCAAACGTCTTCACTGTCCTGTCTGCCGGCACACAGTCCAAATGTGCTCAGATTCTACAGGTGAGCAGATGGGTCATAGAGGACTTACACTACCATTCAAAAGTTTGGGGTCGGTTTGATGTTTTAATTACACGGCTCTGTGGAATACTTGATTCTGATTGGTCAATCGCACCATCCAGTGGTATGTTATTCCCAGATAACAACCGCTGAAAACAGATAACATCCGGGTTACTGAAGTCAGCAGCGCTATACGCTTGCTAGGAAAGTTTTTTCTTCGTGGAAGTTTTGCATTTGGTGAGCTATATATATATATATATATATATATATATATATATATATATATATATATATATATATATATATAAAATCAATATTTTGTGTACAGTTATTTAATTATGCCATCCAGTATTGTGGACTAAACGCAGCTGCTGCCATTTTGTGACTATTGTTTTGTACACTGTTGGATTATAAGATACTAACAGGTACAATTTTAAAACAGTTTAATCTGAAATCAATATCTCTTATCTCCATAATTATTTATGTGGTGAAATTCTGTGTAATAAGTGGTATGACTGTACCTTATCCCTTAAATGTCCCCGCTTGCTAGCAACTGCTCTCTCCGTGGAAGCTTTGCGTTTAAAGACCTAATAAAATATTTCGACTCAGATCAATATTTTGTGTCTAATTATTTACTTATGTGGCAAGTAGCCGTGTAATAAGCGGGATAATGTACATCCAGCCGGTTGTTATATCAGAATAAACCCCTTCAGGTTGATGCAAGACCCCTCCACTTCGCGTCGGGGTCCTCATCACCCTGTCAGGGGTTTATTCTGAGATAAAAACTTGCTGGATGTGCATTATCCCTTACTTAAAGACCCCGTGTGGTGAAAATCAAATTTTTTATGTTGTTTAAATGTCTATGATAATATAAAAATAAATATCTTTATTTTAGTCAGACAGGTCATTAAAGCAAGGGGAATATCTACTCTAGACATTCACAGATCCTTAGTGTATAGGATAATCAAAGCGATGATTGTTTTTTGAGGGTGTTCAGTTTGAATTTCTTTTCTCTTTGTCTCTTTCAGTCCCAGGTTAAGGTCGCTGTCCTGTCCCTTCCTGCTCTTCACCGTGATGAGATCGCATCAGGACTGGCTTCTAGACTAGCTTCAGATTTTCGCCAACTAACTGATAGCCAGTGGAGCCTTTTATTCCAGTCCTGTCTATCCTGTCCATCCCCTCTCTACCTCAATTTAGCCTATGTTGAGACCAGGCAATGGAGTTCATTCACACCAAAAGAGAGTCTCAATATCCCTACGGATCCAAATCAACTTTTCGTCTGCATCCTTGTTAGTTTGGAGCGAGAGCATGGGCCGTGTTTGGTGCGACGTATGGCTTTGCTCGTATCACTGTCCCGTTCTGGCGTGACCGAGGAGGAACTTTTAGTGCTTTTGGGACGCGATGATAATGTCACACGTGAGATGGCTGTTTTGCATCATCAGACACTTCCCGTTTCCGAATACTCCCCAGTGCCTTATGCGTTTGTGGCACGACTGCTGCACAGTCTGAAGGATTACATCAGCGAAGTGGAAAGTGACGGCACATGGGTGTTGCGCTGGACTCACGCAGAGTTCGGCTACGTCGTCTTGCAGCGATACGCACCAACAGAAGACTCAATAAAAGCTGTCCATGCAGACTTTGCAGATTACTTTAATAGAAACGCCCCAAATAGCCAAGTTTTTCAGCCGCTGGCTTGGATCAGGAAGGAGAAGGGAAGGAGGTGCTATGAATTTAATTTGCGCAAACTCCACTGTTTGCCGTATCATTACATCCACTCGGGGCAAATAATTCCCTTACTCACGCAATGTCTGTTTAACTACGAGTTCCTGATGCATAAACTCTGGGGCCTGTCCGTCTGTCATGTCGAGGAGGACCTTAAAGCTGCCGTCATACCGGATAAGTACGACGATATGATCACCAAACAAGTGTGTTTTGCAGGAATAGCTGTTTGATATTATTGGGATAGAACAGTCAATTGGTGCGTTCAAGTCATGTCGGAAAGATCGTGTTTGAACGCACATGAACGGCACCATAAAGTGGTAAATACCCCAGTGTTGATGAGTTTGGGGGCGTGTCAGTGAGAAACATGACCGAATATCACAATACTTAAAGGTATTTAGCAATGAAATGGTCAGGCTTTTTTATTTACAACACAATAAGCTAATGGTATGCACAAAATATGATAGCGTTGTAATATAACAATATAATAATGATAAAATTTACAGTGGCTTCGTAAATTAATTAATAACATAAAAAAGCAAAACACGCCTGATGCACATTCTTTGTTCTTCATTTTCTAGAAGATGAGTTAAAAAACCTTGCTGTATTTTTGTGTAGTTAATTAAGAGAAGGTACACCTCCATCTTACTCTGACGAAAATGTCTTGAACGCACCTCGCGTTGAAAACATTACTTCCCAACTTAAACTTAAACGCACCATAAAACCTTGACATAAAGTGCAACTTACACATTATATATACATATTCTGCCCTCTCTATATTGGATATAGAAATCTTTTGCTCAGAAGTCTTAAAAATAAATAAATATTTATAAATAATTAAATACATTTTAAAAATAGTTTTTGGATATTATGGGGATTAACAAGTGTCTAATTGTATATTTTGAGTTTTTAAAAAAAAAAGTGTGTGTGTGTGTGTGTGTGTGTTACAGAGAGCTTCTGGACGTGAAGTTGTTGGAGCAGGTTTTGTGTCTTTCTCATTCTGTGCTCTTGAATGATCCTTGCCAGCTGGCATCTCAACTCTTGGGCCGTTTGGAGCGGATCATTTCCCAAGACAAACCTGTTACTTCAGGTACACACACAAACATACATCTTATATATATACTGTATATATATATATATATATATATATATATATATATATATATATATATGTATGTACAGGGTTCCCACAGGTCCTTGAAATCCTTCAAAAAAATTCAAGGCCCTGGAAAGTTTTAGAAAATAAACATACATAGATACAGGTCCTTGAAAGTGCTTGAATATATTTTGTGCAAGAAGTTTTCTGGGAAAAATTCCATATTATTTCCTCCGGTCCGCTAATGTGTTATTTCACCAATACTTCGTGGCCTATGGATACTAGCTTGCTTGATTTACGTTAGTTAAGCGCATTTACACGTTATGTCAAGTGTTTCCCGTGTGAGGTACTTTGTGTTGTACGTTGCCATGACGTTCACATGTGCACGAAACTACTACGATGATAGCCCACCTCAACGTTTCACAGACACACCGCTGAAACGATGTAACCTTACTCTCTCTTGAAATGCGTCCCCACATGCGTCCCCACACTTGAATTTGAGGGTATTGGACCTGGAAAGTCCTTGAAAGGTCCTTGAATTTGAAGTTTACCAAGGTGTGGGAACCCTGTTTATACTAGTTTGCACTATACACAAGAAAACCTAAAACACTTGTATGTTTTAATGTCAAGGCTAAACTCATATCTCAGTATATGTTGTTCCAGGTGACCCAAGACGATACTCTTTTCTGCATGATCTGTTAGCACAGTGCAAGAGCTCTTCTCTGCCTGTTCTTGTGCCCTCGTACACCTGCCTGCTTCCTCCAGGGGGACTCGTACACACACTCCTTTCAGGTACCCATATTCAGTTTCTTCACAACTTCTGAAGGGCTCAGTTTCCCAACATCAACATTCAGGCAGTGATTTTGGTTTACTCTATGTCCTGGCGTGGGTTTCCTTGGGGATTTCCGAGGGGGATTCAGAACAGTGGTTTGGTTTTTTTGTTGTTGAGTAAATTAAGGTCTGTGGTTAACATTACTTGTAGAGACATAAATTACACAGTTATTCCAACTCTGTGAATTTGTAGTTCACTGTATGCTTTTAAAATGCAAGTTGATAAGTTACCAAATACAGACTACAGTAGTTGTCCAATGAATTAAAGACCAGTTGACAAGCACACAAACATTCTGGTACTGTACACAAAAATTGCCATAGAATAAACTAGCATAGCTAATAAAACTAATAAAAATCGTTTTCAATAACTGAAATAAAGTAACATAAATACTAGATTAAAAAAAAGGTATCCTTGCCAACTTACTGACACAAGTTGAAGTACTAAAATTACTGATACTAAAACTGAAATACAGTAAAAAGAAATTAAAGCTAAATAGAAATATAAAATAACAAAATTACTAAAATAATTAGCTAGAATATTAATTTACTTCTAGCAATTCTTAAATACATTGATTGCTAATATGGATTTTATTCACTACTGCCCTCTCTCTGCATGCAGAAGAAGGAAGTGAGTTTATGCGGTTTGACAAATGAATGATGTGTCACGTGGAATCAAGCACACAGCTGTTGTAGTTATTATGTAGCAAGTTCAATCAAGTTTGAGGTTTGACTGTGTGGAAAATAACTGCTGCAGAATGTGTTAGCCACACCTTGGTAGATCATGTTTATAAGCGAATACAAACCCAGAAGCTGCAGTTGCCTTGCAAGCCAACTAGGCTTTATATCTCTAATAATAAAGTCTATCATCTGGCATCAAAACCCTTAGGATTTTGAGAGTGATTTTTCACAGAGGCGACAAGAAGCCACGATGTTACGACCACAGATGTCATTTTTAATTCAAAAATCTAAAGCTGTCACTCTGAAAACCCATTGGAAACTCCAGAGGGGAACCAAACCCATGGCTACTGTTTGGCCTACAAATTAAGTGAACAGCTCTATAACCTGCAGTGGTTTATGACTAAAACATAAAATCTAAAATAAGATTCTTTATCACATAATGACTGAATGAACTGTCAACACCCTGATCCATATTGAACTAGGTCACATGAGTGTTGTGACAGCCCTGGCTCATGGTCGGCATCACATGGTTTCCTGCTCCTCTGATGGACTGCTGAATCTGTGGCGTCTAGATGAGCTAACGAGGCCCGTTCGGTCCCTACCGAGGGCTCATGGACCTGCAGTCGACTGGGCTGCCGACTCGCTCACCCTCTGTCTAGATGACAGTGTGCTTGTGCTACAGATGGGCCACTGCCTGCAGGTGAGAGAGGTGGATTCTGGGAAGGTGCTGTACATGGAGAAGGAGTCTTTGGATGTTCCTGTGGTCACATCTGCCTGTGATGGGCGGTTGCTGGTGGTTTTTTATGATGGAAGTCACATGGTTAAGGTGAGACTTCGGACAGGCCGTTCTTTCTACATGCTGTGGAAAAATAACCTGTTAAATTTCCGGTAAAAAAAAACAGGTATGGTTGCAAGAAATTCATTCACTAATTTGTTGCATTTAATAATTCGTTCAATTTATATAGCGCTTTTCTAGGTAGCGCTTTACATATGGAAGGGGAATCTCCTCAAACACCACAATGTTTCAGATATAACAGAATGGCATATTTGTGTCTGTATATTTCCCAATATATTACTGTATATTTTATTAAGGCGAGACACTACAGGTGAATAGGGTAAAATTTTTAACTAGCAGATATCACCATGAAACTTTCACAGTTGATTACCAACATTAAGATGAGAAAAAAATGTATTACAAGTTTTCTGTAATTTAATGTTTAAATATGCAAATTAGGCAATATCTAATCAAATATGCACTAATTCACATATTAGATGGGAAAAAAATTACAGAGGGATTTATGGATATCTACTTTTGTTATCCTGTAAATCAGAAAATACTGTCAATAGCCTTAAAAAAATGATTTTCGCCATGTTTTTTGGAATAAAATGTTATATAAATCAGGCTAGGAATAATATATTTACAAATCCCTCTGTAAATGTCTTCATAATTTAACTAGGTACAAGACTGGAAAGTTTGGTGTATATAGGTGCTACTGAAGTGGAGATTTCGGACTTGGAGTATGAGAGAACAGTCATTTTGAGAAAACAGGCTTTAAAGATTTATCATCAGCCAATGAGATTGCGCATTCAGCCCTTTTACTTTCACGATTGGTTGCTTATAAAAAGGAAATGACCATATTTGGATCCGACAGGATTGTACACAAGAGAGAGAGCTTCCTAACGGTGCTTGTGATGACAGGCTGACGGCAGAGATCGCGGAGCAGCATGTTGATTTACAACGCGAACTTTTGTTGAATTTATGAGAAATCTACAGACGCAAACAGAAAAAGTGTAATAAAATAAAGACCTAAATGTGTATTTCGGACTTTTTTTCAACACAAGTCTGAAAGAAGACATGTTATTGAAGACAAATATCCAAAAATCTCAAAATTGACCAGTAAAAAAAAGAAGATGTTTTTGCCTGCTGTAAAGGACTCTATTTTTGATTGTTAGGTGGAAGGCTAGTCCACTACGGAACTCCGGCAAGAAGTATGACAGGAGACAGAAGATTGTTAACTGTTTATCTCTTCAGGATGTGTCAGTATACATGTCCAGCATTATACAGCCATTAGCTATAACTGAGGTGGTAGAATGTGGTTTAGTCTGAAATGAACAAATAAATATATATAAGAATATGTATGAATACAGTAAACATAAAGATTCACCTCAGTATACATCATCTATACATGTTTATATTGTCCACAGCGCGGCAAATAGCGCTAAACATGTACACGTGAATTACACTGACATCACTCGCCTCCGAACACATTAATCACGATATGAACATAACAACAACAATCGGATGTACAGCTGCTACATGAAAGTGTTAATATATCTCGATATAACAGCTAAATATAAGGATAAATGAACTTACATTCATGCACGCACATTTACCACTCGTAGAAGATGGCGGCAGAAACGAAACTAAGAGAAAACTGAAACCGCTCTGGCGGAATGCACGTCAGCGCGCTGTTCGTGCGTAACAGCGTAATACAAATTAAAGGGCTACCAATACCAAATGTATAAGGAATTTAGTACAGCCGCCCCCAGATTAGCATAGCTAAAATGTAGAAGATATAAATTCCTTAGTTCTTAACATCGGTTTCATCACCGTCCGGGAGTGCTGGGAGTTGAACTAGCTTAGCCACCGGTCGAAGATACAGACGATCCTTTATTCTGACCTTTGCTGACCTAATATGACCGTCTTCGCTGGGAACCAGACTCTCAACCCTACCAACAGGCCAGTGAGCACGAGGCAGTTGTGGGTCCACCACCATTACCGCCGTACCTTGAGTCAGATCCTGAGTCTCACGCTGCCACTTAAGACGAGGCTGGAGGTTAGGTAGGTAATGCCGGGTATAGTATGCCCAAAAGTGATCAACTATAGTCTGGGCATGGCGCCATCGACGCTTAGACAGAGGTTCTGGAGTGTAGACCACTTGGGGTAGCGAAGAGTCCCGCCGCCCCATGAGGAGAAAGTTGGGCGTGACTGGGTCAACATCTGCAATGTCAGACGAGACATAACCCAGTGGCTTACTATTCAGGATACCCTCTATCTCCACTAACACAGTGTGCAAGACATCTTCAGGCAGGGATTGGCTTCCTACAACAACCTGCAGGGCTGACTTCACAGATTTGATCTCTCGCTCCCATGCGCCGCCAAAATGCGGTGCCGCAGGAGGATTCATCTTGAAAGTGATCTGATAGTCAGCCAGCCGTTTCTGCAGTTGGGGTTCCATTTTCCTGAAGGCTTCTCTCAGCTCTGTTTCGGCACCTCTGAAATTAGTCCCTTGGTCAGAGAGAATTTCCGAAGGAGTACCCCTCCGTGCCACGAAACGTCTCAGGGAAAGTAAGAAGGCATCGGCATCCAGGCTATTGAGGAGATCAAGGTGTATGCAGCGGGTAGTCAGACATTTGAAGATCACACCCCATCTTTTCTCTGAACGGCGGCCTACTTTGACACTGAAGGGCACGAAACAGTCGACACCTGTCGAGAAGAATGGTGGTTGATGAAGTCGTAGACGAGCCAAGGGTAGATCAGACATAATGGGTACTGTTGGCTTAGCCCTCCACCTCTGGCATTGAACGCACCCCCTCTGGTGTTGCCTCACTGCTTGCCTGCCTCTCAGGACCCAGTAGTGACGACGGAGCTCAGCAAAAACTCTTTCCGGACCGGGATGAAATAAGCGTTCATCAAAGTCTTGGATAAGGAGCTTGGTAACAGAATGATGGGGGTCTAAAACTGCCGGATGAGACTCGGTTGGACTCAGGCCTTCCAATCTCCGTAGCTGTCCTCCAACTCGGATTAGACTTAATGCTTGATCAAATTCCGGTGCCAGAGTGTTCAGACGACTGGAAGGGGCTACTGGTCTGCCTGCCTTCAAGGCTTTGAACTCTAGAGGGAAGGACTCAACCTGAGACCGACTTAACAAAAACGCTTCAGCGCTCCGATAATCAGGGCTCTGAGTTCCTGCACCTAAGTTGGCCGCCCCGTAAAGGGACTGGTATGTTGCCTTAACCAAGGCTTTCCAGGAGGTGAATTGAGCTGCGTCGGGCATTTGCGGACTTTGGTCATCCACAATTAGTCCACAGAATACAGTCTTTCTGGTTTCTGAGGAATCATCTCGATTCTCCATAGGGGGTATAGCTGGCCACTGATCTGGTGATCCACGGAGGAAATGAGGTCCCTGATTCCACCGACTGGGAGTTGCCAGCTCTACCAATGTCTTCCCCCGAGTGATGTCGTCTGCCGGGTTATTTGCTGAGTCCACATATCTCCATGAGTACAGGTCAGTCAATTCCTGGATTTCGGCCACTCTAGTGCCGACAAATACTTTATACCGGCAGGACTCAGACTGTATCCAGGTCAAGACGGTAGTAGAGTCAGTCCAGAGTGTTGTCGACTCAATATGAATGGTCAGCTCTTGCAATAGAAGCTTAGCGAGCTGTGCACCCGCCAAGGCTGCACAAAGTTCCAACCGCGGCATTGTCAATTGTCGCTTTGGAGCTACCCTTGACCTGGCCATCACGAAGGAAGTGTGGACTTCACCCTGTTGCTCGATAAGCAGGTATGCTACTGCTCCGTATGCCACTTCGGCGGCATCACAGAAAATGTGTAAGCTGAATCGGGACGCCTCCACCTTGAAATGAGAAGGGATGTAACAACGGGGAAACACAACCATAGCAAGGTTAGGTAACTCATGTTCCCATGCTCTCCAGCTCTCAAGCAGATCTGTGGGAAGGTTTGGGTCATCCCAGCTTCTCGGTTTAGCCCAGAGCTTTTGGACTAAAACTTTAGCCCTGGTGGTGAAGGGGTTGACAAACCCTAAAGGGTCATATTGAGATGCCAGGACTTTGTAGATGTGTCTCATTGTCGGGAGACACTCTGTCGTCGGGCGGTGTCTGTATCCCAGACGATCATTGAGGCAATGCCACATCAGACCTAGAGCCGGCTCCTGAGGGTCAGAATGATTCTTCTGCAGCCATAGCTCTATACTCTGTGATTTTGCATTCGCTGGTAAGTGCTCGACCACTGAAGGGACATTGCTGGCCCACTGCCGTATTTCGAACCCCCCAGATGCAAGAAAGGATCTCATCTTGTCGACTAACTTCCTGGCTTGCTCCACAGTGGGAAGACTCTGTAGACAGTTGTCCACATAGAAGCACTGTTCTATGGACTGTCTTACTCCTTCGTCGCCTGCCTGCTGATCTCTGACATGCTTCTGCAGTGCGAAGGTCGCACAGCATGGGCTGCAGGTTGTTCCAAAAGGCAAGACTTCCCACTGGTAGATATCAGGCTGATCTTCTTTCCGCATGTTTCGCCAGATGAACCTCAGAAGAGGTTTGTCCTCTGGCAGGAGTCTCACCTGATGAAACATAGCACGTATGTCTCCGCTGATAGCAACTGGATGCTGTCGGAATCGAATGAGAACTCCCAGTAATGAAGCACCAAGGCATGGGCCAGGAAGGAGCTGCTGGTTGAGGGAGAGACCTTGATGGATGAAGGAACAGTTGAAAACTAGTCTATCCTTACCATTGTGGTGGACAAGATGATGTGGGATGAACCATGATTCCTTATCAATATGTAGAAGTTCTGGCGGGACCTTGACAACATATCCTGCATCCAAGAGCTTCTGGATCTCAGCCTCATAAACCTTAGCCTTCTCTGGATCCCTGCTCAAGCGTTTCTCCGTACCCCTGAGATTGGGTAGAACTGACTCCCTAGTACCCTTCAATGGCGGTGCATTTGGAGAGCGTACAAGGGGGGTAGCATAACGCCAGATTCCATCCACTTCCATACGCTGAGTTTTGCTCTCCAGTAGTTCCATGGCCACTTGGTCCTGTCGTGATCGCATTACCAGCTTCTCGTTGCGGTAAGGAAGAATGTCCAACTGCCACAGCCTTTCTACTTCTTGGAGTATAGGATCTCGCACAGATGAAAGGGAAGTGAGCAAACACTGTTGAGGTGATATTTGGTGTGGAAGAAGGCCGTCTGGTCCCTGGAGAACCCAACCGAGCTGCGTATGTACAGCTGCTGGTCCGCCATCTGGGCCTAATCTGGTGGGCTCCTTTGCAGTGATTAGACCTGGGTAATCAGATCCAATTAAGAGAAGGGGCTGAATCTTGCTGAATGATGGAAGAGGAATACCCCTCAGATGACAGTAACTCCTCTGAAGTCTCTTGCTAGGGTACGTCTGCTCAGTCAAGGTCAGGAGAGGTGCAGAGAACACACCAGCAAGGTTGTACCTCTCTTTTGGCCTGGACTGGGATGAGAGCTGAAACTGGACAGACTGTCCCTCCAGCTGAGTAATATTATGACGAATGGTACGAAGGGCCATAACTTCCTTCTTTCCTTGTAGGCCTAGCTGCTGGACTGCTGCGGGAAGAATAATGCTGCGCTGTGCACCATCATCAAGGATCGCGTAGGTTTGTATAGACTTCTCACCTTTCCACAGTAACACAGGGGTGACCTTTAGAAAGACCCGTCCTGTATGGCTAGGTGGTGTCACATAGATGCGGTCACTGGAGGTTGTAACTAGCATGATGCTCGGGCCTTGCTGTGCTATGCGATGAAGAACTCTAAGATGCACGTCCCCACATTCTCCGCATGGTTTTCTCAATGTGCACTCATTACAATTGTGGTTGGTGTGTCCGCATTTCCAGCATCTCTTACCTTCTTTTATCCACTTGATAAGTCGCTCAGGTGGGCATTCAGTGATCTCATTGCACTGAGAGAGGTAGTGCTCTTCACTATGACAGAACAAACACAGGCGCTTTGTTCTCTGGACTAGTTGCTGGTTTGGAAGAGCCTCTGTTCGGACATGCTTTACTTCTTTAACCTCCTTGGGCTGATTACTACCATGATAAACGGAGATGGCCCGGGTCTGTGGCTTAATAATAGCTAGACGCTCTCTACGTGGAGCTGGAGCCTTCTCAGTGTGGTAGCGTTGAGCCATCTTTGATGAAAGCCGTTGGGCTTCGGCCTTAACCTTCAACCACTCTGCAAGATCGTGCAAATTATATGGATTAAGACTGTCCGTGTTCAGTCTTCCCCTTAGTTGTAAGTGCTCTATGAATCCATCCCTGTAGTGTTTAGGGAGTTTACTAAGCAACCTGTCAACATGACCGGTACAGGTAAGCTCTCTTCCTTGTGGTCCCTCTAGAGACATAAGCATACCCACCAGAAGATCAATGTTAAGAGCAAAGTTCTGGAATGCTTTTGAATCTCCAGCCTTGATATCTGGTAAGTTCATTAGAGCCGCAACTTCACTTTGTGCAAGCTGGTGAGGTTGGCCATATTGGCGCTGCAGGGCTGCCATGGCTGCTGTGTAAGGTGCAGGGTGATGACGGCATGCTTGGGCTATCAGCTTTGCTTCGTCAAGGACCAACTGCTCCATCAGCACGCAATACTTGTAATGTTCTGTGAGCTCAGTATGGGGGTTCAGCAGATTGTCAAGGGCTATTTTCAGATCTGTGAACTCTCTTTCACTGTCATTCACAAGTTTTGGTAGCGATGGGACTGGGACTGGTTGGAGCGGAGGTGCAGCAGGTACTGGCTGATATACTGGACGTGCGTGTGAGGCCAGATATGGCATAGTGGATGCAACTGGAGGAGGATGCCAGTTCTGCACTGCTGACTGAATGGAGGGCTGCGGTGTGTAATATCCTGTGACCATGGGTGATGGCTGATACGGGTGTGGCACATGTGTTGATTGGCTATGTGCAGGGATCTGTAATTGGTAAACTGGTGGCACCAGAGTGTTTTGTGTTGTCGTGGCTGTAGGTAGCTTCAATGACGTGATGGTTTGCGGCAAAGATGATATAAGATTATAAGAAGCAGGAGAGGATATTGCACTGCATGCCACTGCTGTCTGTCTCGCATACGCAGCTGCTGGCATCTGAATAAAGGGTTGTGGTGTAGGTGTGCTGTACACTATATGAGCTGTAGTCGGAGATGTCTGCCACCGTACAGATTGGTGTGGTTCCCTGGGCACCCCAAGGCATGGAATGAGCGTCTCTGTATTCAGTAACGGGATGGCGGGAACTGCAGTAGCCTTTGGCCTGACAATGGGTGGTGAGTAAGCTTGAGCCTGTTCCATTCGCTCGGAAAATGGAGAAACAGTGCCACTACTTGATGACTCACACTCTAACTGGCTGTTATCTCTGTGCTGTGGTACTGGAGATATGTAATAAGAAGAAGAAGGAGATCTACCAACATCTAGCTGCTCCACCAGGCTGCTGAGCCCCATATCTATACTTCCCCCACTGACTATGGCAGTACCTCGTCCATACTGCAGAGATGATAACTCGTGTCTTGTCGGCTGGACCCCAGTCGAGGCGGGCTCGGCCTGCCCACTGAAAGTCAACGGTGCCGCTGCATGATCCATCTTCAGCTGCTGATATGTCTCGTGAGGCCCAGTAACTGGCAGAAGGGATTTAGGCAAGGCTACCTCATAAGCTTGCAGATATGAAGGGATCTGACGCGCTCTGGCTTGCATTTGAGCAGGATGTGTGGTATCTGGAGAATAACATCAGTTGAGAATAACAACCGTAGTGGCTATAGCATCCGGCTCGAAGGACCAAATGTAAAGGACTCTATTTTTGATTGTTAGGTGGAAGGCTAGTCCACTACGGAACTCCGGCAAGAAGTATGACAGGAGACAGAAGATTGTTAACTGTTTATCTCTTCAGGATGTGTCAGTATACATGTCCAGCATTATACAGCCATTAGCTATAACTGAGGTGGTAGAATGTGGTTTAGTCTGAAATGAACAAATAAATATATATAAGAATATGTATGAATACAGTAAACATAAAGATTCACCTCAGTATACATCATCTATACATGTTTATATTGTCCACAGCGCGGCAAATAGCGCTAAACATGTACACGTGAATTACACTGACATCACTCGCCTCCGAACACATTAATCACGATATGAACATAACAACAACAATCGGATGTACAGCTGCTACATGAAAGTGTTAATATATCTCGATATAACAGCTAAATATAAGGATAAATGAACTTACATTCATGCACGCACATTTACCACTCGTAGAAGATGGCGGCAGAAACGAAACTAAGAGAAAACTGAAACCGCTCTGGCGGAATGCACGTCAGCGCGCTGTTCGTGCGTAACAGCGTAATACAAATTAAAGGGCTACCAATACCAAATGTATAAGGAATTTAGTACACCTGCCGTGTCTCGCCTTAAGATATATAATGTTAATATTCCAATCTTAATCTACCAATATCAGCTTTTAAGGCAAAAACTAGACTTTCTTTAAATGTCCCTCTTGCTCTCTCTCTCTCTCTCTCTCTCTCTCTCTCCTCCCCCATCATGAGTGGACACGCCCCCTACTGCTGATTGGTCCGATCCATGTTCAACAGAGTTTCTCTGAAATATCTTACTGCACCTTTAAAATGTACTGATAACAACATGATGAATAACTTAATGAATCAAATTTCATTGTAAAGTGACCTGTACATAAAACATAGCCAATACTCATACATAGAAGGTGCACAGGGTCATACACACAAAGACGAAACACCTTCAGTGTAACACACGACACTAACATGATGCAATAAACATTCATTAAAAGGCAGAAAATGTAACAAATTAAGTGAAGAAGCAAAATGGTTTATATAAAATATAAACGTGATGTCACGCAGGGATGTCTGGAAATGTCCTACTGTTTTTCACTGTAAATCATAGTTATTCATAAAAAAAAACAAACAAAAAAACTATTTTAACCGTATTTTACATATAATGTTATGTTGAACCATTTACAGTTTTTTACCGTATATATCAAGTCAGCTTTATAGCGCTTTATACAATACCAGGGATTATAGGGATAAAAAGAAAAACTAGTTATCAATCATGCAGACAGATTTCGATTCAGCTGTAAAGCAGCTCTAAAAAGACGATAGTGTCATTCTTCAGCTGAAGTCAGTCGGTGTTGATTCAGTTCAGATCAATAACTGTGTAAAGTTCATAATGAAATGTGTTCAATTATGATATAAGCAGCTCTACAGAAGACAACAGTGTTGATTCGATTCAGTTCAAAAACAGTGTCGATGTTGCAAAAAACGTTGATTATGTAACAAAGTTGAATCAGCTATAAAGCATTTGGTAAGGTAAAATTTAACAATCATTGATATTAAGAAAGCAAATGACCAGTTATTGTTTCGGATCTAACTTCCTCTCATTCTCTCTCTTTTACATAGGTGTTTGATCTTGTGGCATCCTGTTCGCTCCTGCGTTGTGTGATCCTCGCCCTTGAGTTTGAGCCCATCCACAAAGACCAGTCCATCTTAGTCTCTCGTCACTCTGTTAAAGACTTTGTTCTCTTCGCCTACAGGTTATTAGTATATTACTGCACATATAAATGCGTGTTCTTATATAACAAAATGCGCTCTTACATAATAATACACTACATATCCAATTTCCAGCCATGTGTGAAAACAATGCGGCTGTTCCAGGACTGATTTATATTGTCTGATCACACAATGTATTATTTAAGGGTCTGCTCGAGTGTATGTGTGGTTGCGTTACTGGTCAATGGTTTCATGTAACTAGCTATATAAAAAAAAAATGTGTTAAGGCTTTCCCAGAAGCTGTTTATCTTTCTTGTATTTCATTACACGATTAAGAAGCATGGATTATCCAGGAGAGATGATTGAAATGAGTAATGATCCTTTGCTTTTAATGTTATTAAGCTGAGAGCAACGCTGTTGTACACGCACGCAACTGCATTGACTAGTAATATGAATGACGATATGATTACCAAACAAGTTTTGCGGGAATAGCTGTTTGATATTATTGGGATAGAACACTCAAATGGTGCATTCAAGTCATGTCGGAAAGATCGTATTTACGTGTTGAACGCACATGAACGGCACCGGGAAGCTCTGGATATGAACAGACTGAGTTTGTTATTAAAATAACAGTAGTTGTCAGAGCTATGGACACATGCGACATTCATTCGAGGAACAAAAGGTCAGAATATGGCCCTTGTTGTGTCCCAATCTCTTATCTCTCCCTAATGATTCCATTTTTCCTCTCTACTGTCTCTGACAAAGTGTCTAAAAAGCTCCCAATATAGCAGTAGCTACTGTATAAATGGTAGCATGTCATGAGGAATCAAATACTTTGTGATAAAAGAGTTCATTGTACTGTGAAAAAATTCCATCAAAACCCAAAACTTCCTCCCCAGTTCAAAACTGCCTTATATTGAAACTAAGCTGCAAAATGTATTTTTCCTACTTCAGCAGCTTTCCGACCACAGATTGATGAGTTCATTTAAACACACTGCCCACATTTACTGTTGTGCATTCAGAATTTGACCCACAGGAAAAATGCTAATATTACTAAACACCAGAAGAAGTAATGGTCAGATAAAGATGTGGGAAAGTGTTCCAAAATTTGTGCTGGTTCCAACTGTACGTGCCTGTCCTCCTAAAGATCTCAATGTTAAGCCGTGGTCACACTAGACTTTCTAGACACAAAATTTCTATGGACACTTCATCTGTCTTAATATTACATCACACTCTGTGGCGTCTTTTTTTAAAGGTGCACTATGTAAGATTGACAGCTAGTGGTTGAAATGGGTACTGCAGTACAAATTTTAAATATTGGAGAGAGTTGTTTCGAGCGCAATTGACAATGGAAGGCGACGAGAAATACTGCTTTAATATGCCTCTGGACATAGAGATTTTTAGATGGATGCCGAGGCTTTTTAGGTCGGGTAGAATGCGAACTCTGACCCAGTTTGTTCGCTGACTTCCTTGGCTGCAATAGGCTGCGTAGACTGGCAACCCGGGCTGTGGAAATACTATTAGACAAACTTGCAGTGGGAGAGATCACACATACCAAAACAAAAACAGACATTCCGACACAGAGTGCATATTTCAAAGTAGAATAACTGGCTGGAGAAGTGTTTTTCAGAGAAACAAGGATGTAACTGAATATCTGCAAACATATTATGGTATTTTTATGCTTTAGTACAATAAAAAATGTACATACAGCACCTTTAAAAACACAAATTTAACATCACTAATAATAATAAATCCAAAATGTACTCCTCTGTAATGCAAAAAGGTTGCATTCTTTTAATTCAGCTTAGAGGTCATGCCTTGACTTGTCGATCTTTTATTGGTCACGTCTTCACGTGATATGAATTCGCAGGCCAGTTAAATATATAGAACAAAACATTAAACTTGGTTAAGGTATGTATCTGACAAAATTATTTGGCTTAAACTACAGCTACAGGTTTTATTTTACTATGCAAAAAAGTGTATAGAAAAAGAAAAGAAAAAGCATACTTTGAATACAAAATAATCAGTTATTGCATGAGCTTGCGTTTCCGGTCTCCTGCTTTCGCATGCGTTTATATGCAAGTCACTGGATAGAAACATGAAGTGTGACCACCCCTTTAAGAAGGAGTGGCTGAAGTTTATTTTTAACCGTCCCTGTCCCTTATCATTTCAATTTGATCTAAAGTTTCTGTGGAACATTTCAGTGCAGATTATTTTGTGAATGTGCCGTAATGTAATGCAGGTTTTGATTAAGAAGCTGTTATTAAAAGATGGGACAGTTTAAATCTTTTTCGGGCTCAACCGCAAACATTATAAATGTCTTTACTGTCACTTTTGAACAATTTAATGAATCCTTGCTAAAAAAATTGCACAGAAAAATCTAATTAAAAAAAAATCACTCTGACCCAAAACTTATAAATGGTACTATATATATATATATATATATTAAGGGTCAGTTGATGGCCATTACTAAAAATATATTATGTCTGGCGCAAAACCTTTTAACACGCACACACGCACACACATACACACACATATGAACATTACAGGAAATAATTGCTATTCAGAGCTGTATGATGTGTAAAGAATAAATACACCTACAGGGGGGAAGTGAAAGCAACACCTTGCTTTGTTTCAATGCTGTGGTAACTCAAGTGTTGCTAGACTGCTAAGACCCTCCACACTGAGCCTCACTTTCATGCTATTTCTTGTCTCTTTCTTGCTTCAATTCTCTTTTGTAGGGATGGAGGAGAGGCGGCAATATTCAATGCTAAAGGTGGAGCTGTGTCTTCCACATTGAAAGCTCAGCACCCTGCAGCATCTATACAAGCTGTAGAGATCAGCTCTCAGTATTTGCTGCTCTTTTGCAGGTAATGTTAAAGGAATAATTAACCCAATTACCATGGTGCATCCATGAGTCTTTAATATCCATTATATCTGTCTCTTCGTTTTTTTTACAGATACCCTTATAAAAGACACAGTGAAATCATTCATATTGAACTCTTCAGCACAGCATCCTTCCAGTACCTGCGCTCGATTTTGGGTTGCAGTCAGGACTACATTTCCCAGGTCACCATTGCAGGGGGCGGGTCCCACACTGTGGCCTTTTGTCCCGCCCCTCGCAGCTCCACCACAGAGATTATTATCTGGAACCTTGAGACTGAAGACCATAAACACATTACACGGTTTCCTGGCCTGCTGGCTCATGGTTAGTCAATAAACCTGTTGAGTATCATTGCTAGCATTATGACTTTTTTTATCAAAACAAACACATGGTTTGATTTCAGTCTCAGTACTGTAATGCTATATATATACATACAGACCCTTTCCAAAAAATTTGAATATCATGGAAAAGTTTATTTATTTCCATAATTCCATTCAAAACGTTAAACTTCCATAGATTATAGATTCAGGGCCCACAACTTGGGAAAATGAAAATGTCCTGGTAGACGGCTGCGTTGACTCTGGATTTAATAAAGCACAGTGGACCAAAGTCCTCTTTTCTGATAAGAGCAAATTTTGCATCTCATTTGGAAACCAAGGTCCCAGAGTCTGGAGGAAGAATGGAGAGGCACAATCCATGATGCTTGAAGTCCAGTGTGAAGTTTCCACAGTCTGTGTTGGTTTGGGGAGCCATGTCATCGGCTGGTGTTGGTCCACTGTGCTGTCCACTCAACGCAGCCGTCTACCAGGACATTTCCAGAGCACTTCATGCTTCCTTCAGCAGACAAGCTTTATGGAGATGCTGACTTCATTTTCCAGCAGGATTTACACCTGCACACACTGCCAAAAGAACCAAAACCTGGTTCAATGACCATGGTATCACTGTGTAATTACTGTGATTTAATATTCTAATTTTTTGAAATCCTGTATTCGTGGGATTTATGAGCTGGAAGCCCAAATTATGTACAAATAAACAACTAAATACTTGAAATCATTTAAGTTGTGGGCCCTGAATCTATAATCTATGGAAGTTTAACGTTTTGAATGGAATTATGGAAATAAATAAACTTTTCCATGATATTCTAATTTTTGGAAAGGGTCTGTGTATATATATAATCATAGTATTTTTGGTGATAATTAATACATTAAAATATATATTTAATATATTTAAATAACTGTCTAAAGACAATAGCTTTTTATTCATCATTCAGAATGAGACAAAAAAATAATGATAATTTTTGAAGGAAAATGTTATTCATTTGCATACAAAAATTGTCACAATGCAATACATTTAAATTATTCTAATATAGGCTTAATTTTATTTATGCAGAATATATTTTCTTGCTTTTTGTCTTTGGTTTTTATGGTGAAATACAGCAGTGGCCAAATGTGATGTCTGGCGTAGGGAAATCTTCACTCTTCATTCAAATATTATACAAATTTTGTTAAAGATTTTCTAAGCACATTGCATAAATGTGCTTGGAGTCAATTGTTTTATTTGTGATAACGCAATGAAACCAAATTGTGTGGACATAATTTTAGGCCGGGCTGTCATGCAGAGAAATTATAAAAAAATAAAGAACCAGTATTCAATGTAGGCCTTCTCCTGTGAGCTTTTTGTTTTTCTATGCACTTTTTTTTGCATAGTAAAATAAAACCTGTAGCTGTAGCTTAAGCCAAATAATTTAGTCAGGGACATACCTTAACCAAGTTTAGTGTTCTGTTCTATATATTTAACAAATATTATCATATTTTGATGGTTTAATCGAACATGCAGGGTCATTAAAAACAAATATCCCCTCTGAACATCACTTTAGGCCTCTACTATATGACTCTGACTTCATAAATATATTTACTTTAATAGCTCACATGCACTTCATAAGGCAAATCATACCTCTAAAGTAAACAGCATTATGCTTTATCAGCTTCTTTACTGCTTTGAGACACATGGCACAGGAACAGTTTTAGTCATGTCTATTGTTTGTGTTATTTTTAATTTTTTTAATTCAGCTGTAAGCAGTGACATTTATCTGTCTGTATCTGTCACTTTTTCTTCACTGTGTTGTAGGTGTGTGTTCTGACCTGCGGTACTGTGTGGGGTTTTGTGCCGGGGAGCAATTCTTACGCACGTGGAACCTGGGATCCAAGATAAATGACCAAACGCTCACATACAACGTGCACAAAGCACACAGTGACGGCACAGCGGAGATTGTAACCATGCAGAGATATCCTAGGTACGAAGTCCACTGAACAGCTCCCGTGCATATGGCCACAGTTCATAACTGTAAAAAACAATGAGCCGGCAGGAGACATCTTTCAGGATCAGCCATTTGTAGCCATTTTTCTGTGCATCTTGTAACTATGATAGCCTCAGTTATTCTACAATACACAAATCTTAAATTTAGGCCTAAATATATTTGAGTGATACCCAAATGTCATGAATCTAATAAAATAGAGCTGTCCTTATATATGTACTGTTTTTTGGTGTAAAGTTTTACAACTTCCCTCTGATTCAGGTATGTGGTTTGTCAAAGCACTCGCCCCGGTACTGTGAGATTATGGAACGTGGCGCGGACTCGATTCAAGGGTCGTCCTGTGCAAGTGGAGCACGGTCTGTTCTCAAGTTCAGACATCGCTCTGGTGCGAGACCTGAAACTCTATATACTGTCTGACCGCGGCACCACCAACTTCACAGATGCACCTACATCTGTCTACCAGGTATATCTGTGCACTACACAGGCTGAAGATATGAAAGGTCTGAAAATTGAAGCTGATTGTAGAGTTGTTTATAGAGATCATCCGCCATGCTCACATTCAAGTCCATCTTCAGCAATAGCTATGTTTACATCCACTTATTTTTATGCGCATTTTAGGATATTGCATAAAAAACGCTGGATGAAACGGCAAGATCTGCATAAATTTTAAAAATGCACATGAAAAACGCATGCGCTCAATTGAGGCGGATAATCTTTTGATTATGAAAAAACTCACATGACTTTGCCTCAACAGTGGATGTGACTGGATAACTGGCCTAACCAGTGGATCAGCTTCATTGCACAGCATAGGAAATGTTGGTTTGATCATTCTGAAACGCCTGAGCCAAAGTCTGTCATCAGAATGATTTAGTTTAATTCCCTCCCAGAAGCTTCTCACATGACTTCATTCACAAACACCAGCATCCGAACACAAGAGAACATGACAGCGTTTATTGAGTTTCATCCGTGCGCTCTGAGACGTCATTTATGATGCAGCAACTTTCATTTTTATTACAGAAATTTTAGTGGCAATTTCCAAGGAAATTACGATTTTGTCCTCTTGAACACATGGGATGGAAACGCTGCTTTATTCGCAAATGTTTATTCGATATTTCAATTTTACGCACAAGTTAAATTCGCAACTTTGGATGGAAACACAGCTAATGTCTCTAATTAAAATATTGTTTAAGTCAAAGACAGTGTTGTGGTGTGTTTTAGTTTTAGTAATTTTAGCATTTCAGCTTAAACAAAAATGAGAAATATTGCCTTACCAACTAACTGAAATAAGTTTTTCATCTAATATTTATGCTTTAATTTATTTTAGCTTTATTTCAATTAACCAAAACAATTTTAGTTAACAAATACTAACACTGGAGGTAGATTTAAGTTAAATGATAAATCTTACAAAGAAGTAATTGAGTTAGTGTACAAATATTCAAATTTAGTTGTAGGCTACTTGAGTATTCTCCAAAGTTTTACAATTACTCAACCTTTGCAAACAGTTTCCTATTACACTCTTTCTGTATATGTTGCAGACATTGCTTGTGTATGACCTTCTCAAAAAGAGCTACATTAAGAAACAGACTGGACTGTTCATCTTTCCCTGTCCTCGGCAAGACTATCGGCTCTTGGAGGGTGACATTCTGTTGGGCCTTTCAGAAACACGGTAAGAACACCAACTATTTATCACTTCCTCATTCAGCAGAAACAGAAAATTACTGTATTGCTTAGTCTAGCTTAAGTAATAATCACAAGTTGACATGAATATGTTATGTAGGGATCATCTGATATTGTGGGATCTGGACTCTGGCTATATTAAAGGACGTATCAAGACGTCCTACAAAGAAACCCTGCTCTCCAGCATGGACAGGGATTCGCAGATTATGTCCTCAAAAGAGAAGACCGGTATTAAAGCAGTACATGAACCTTGTGATGCTTGTTTACCAGTGCATTTATACACATCTCAGCCCCACGTAGATTTACACAACATATTCAACATAAAAGAAACAATCCTTAAATTTTGACCTTGTTGCACAGGTCTGGTGATGCCATGGGACAGGCGCACCGAAACCCAGACAGCAAAAAGGAGGAGACGGGAGCGTGAGGTGAAAAGAGAAAAAGATGAACAGCAGCGCCTCGAAAGAGAGAAGTTCAACTCTATAGACCAGTATCTTCTCAGTGGAGATGAGCGGGTAGAGAGACAACCAAGCCACCAATACTGTCAATTCACCAATACACTAAACTGAATTATGAAATACATTTACATTTGGTAGACGCTTTTATTCAAAGCAACTCTGTCTATCTATCTATCTATCTATCTATCTATCTATCTATCTATCTATCTATCTATCTATCTATCTATCTATCTATCTATCTATCTATCTATCTGTCTATCTGTCTGTCTGTCTGTCTATCTATTTGTCTGTCTGTCTGTCTATCTCTCTCTATCTATCTATCTATCTATCTATCTATCTATCTATCTATCTATCTCTATCTATCTATCTATCTGTCTGTCTGTCTATATCTCTATCTATCTATCTGTCTGTCTGTCTGTCTGTCTATCTATCTATCTATCTGTCTGTCTGTCTGTCTGTCTATCTCTCTCTATCTATCTATCTATCTGTCTGTCTGTCTGTCTATCTCTCTATCTATCTGTCTGTCTATCTATCTGTCTGTCTGTCTCTCTATCTGTCTGTCTGTCTGTCTGTCTGTCTGTCTGTCTGTCTGTCTGTCTATCTATCTATCTATCTATCTATCTATCTATCTATCTATCTATCTATCTATCTATCTATCTATCTATCTATCTATCTATCTATCTATCTATCTATCTATCTATCTATCTATCTATCTGTCTGTCTGTCTGTCTGTCTATCCAATAATATAGGATAATGTACATTAATAAACATTCAAATAAATGTGAATGTACCCAAGTTAGCCAGTCCATTTTTCCTAATGTTATTAAGCAGAAAAAAAACAAAACAGAGAGAAAGAGAGAAAAAATTGTACAATACAGAAAAAAGCCTATACAGCTTAATTAAAAACAATAGCACATACTGTACATAAAACACTAAGATAATAAAAATATATTAATATAGTCGTTATGGATGTACAAAGCAACATCAATGTCGACTTTGTTTATTGGGTTTCCATCTTTGAATCTCTCTTCTTTTTTTCTCACTGTTCTCTGTGTATCACTTTAGGTGGTCATATGCTCATATTTTGCCCATCATCTCAACGTCTTCAGTGTGGTTTCTGAGGAGCATTTGCACACCCTTGAGGACAGCTGGTCCCTTTTGAGCCTCCGTACTGCTGCAATCACTCACACTGGAGGGTACTTGGTGGTCTCCAACTACAGTGAGGCCCAGCATGCTCCATACCTCACCCTGTGGGACACACAACAGGGCAGGGTATGCTAATCATCAGGGCCGCATCTCTTTAATAATATGTCTTACTTTTTTCTTTTCAGTTGTGTTTTCTTTACTCAAAAGAAAGTGGGCTTCAGGTCCAACAGTAAAATCTTTCAATTTAAGATGCAATTCATCTTTCTCTTTGCATCCTGTAAGCTGAAAATTCCTTTTATACATAAAGGTGCGGAAGAGGTTGAAAAATGAACCTGGAATCTGTTGCATCGCTATAAGCGACGATGCCTGCAGAGTGGTTTTCGGCATTTCAGGATTCAACAAGTATGTGGCACCCCAGTATCATAGCTTTTTTACAGGGTTCGTACAAGGTGCTTAAAAAACTTGAATTTCACTTGAATTTAAGTCCTGGAAAACCTTTAAAAACAGCCATATTTATTAAAAGGTACATGAAAAGTGCTTGAATTATTGAAAGAAAATATGTGTTTAATTTTATTGATAAAACAATATTTTCATGCAAAATTAACGCTTAAGCTCGTCTGATATAGAGCCATTTCACATGGCTATGAGCGTGATATTGCTCATATAAATATCCAAGTATATGATGCAGATTTCATTCTTCATGTAAATCCAGTAAATCCAATACAGTATATTCATGAGAATGAATAAGAAAGCGATATCTTTGTCATAGTATCCTTTCAATTGTTAAAGTTACCACAGTTATTGTGCTGCACTTTATTTGTACCATTTTGTTTTATTAGTTTAATTTTATTTGTCCATTTTCCCTTTTTTAGAATTTGAAAGATAATAAAGATATTGTTTAACAAGTGAGATCTCTGATTGTAGTCCTTCAAAACCAAAAAAGGAGTGCTTGAAAAATCCTTGAAAGCTCTGGAATTTTATTTTACAGTATCTGTACGAACCCTGTTTTTGATATACACTACCAGTCAAAAGTTTGGATTTTTTAAATATGTTTGAAAGAATTGTCTTGCTCACTTATGTCAGTTGTTTAGTGTATGTAGTCTATTTCAATTTTTATATAAATGTAAAAACAACTATTAAAACCATTGGTTATTGTTGCATTTATCATGGACATTCTTTAGAAAAATACCCTTTTTTTCTAAAACTCAGGCTGAAAGTATGGGAGCCGTTCCGGAGGAAGCATAAAACCATCTCTGGTTATGGAAGTTTAAATCTTAACTGGTCCAGTTTGCTTTTTATCACTGAAGGACATTCCAAGGCTATTTTATTATCAGGTACAGTAGACCTTTGACCATATTTGTGTTGGCTTGCTCTAGATGCTATCCGTTTAATCTAGGTCAAGAAAAAATATTAAAACTTTGGCAGTCTAGTATGGTGGTGAGAGGATTTAATAGGATCTTCACAGTATGATTTGTTTTGTGTTTAAATTTGATTGACATACTAGGAAGATAATGTTCTTTTTCCACAAGCCTAAAAAAATATGATTCAATACTTTGAATTATTTGTTCAACAGATGAAGTGAGCATGTGGGACCTGGACAATGGGACGTTGTTGTCTTGCTTCACACCTGATTCTAAGATCCAGACCATCTCTTTACTTGGACCCAACAACGGCACACTGCTTTTGGGCTTTAGTGACATGTCTACTCTAATCACCATGACGGTCAGCCAACAAAATGCACACACAAAATCCAGCATTGCTTGTGGGAAAGACCTGTTTGGGGAATCCAGCAGTAGTGAAGATGATGAAGAAACAAGCAAGAACTGATTGGAGGAGCATTGGACCAGTTAAATGTACTGTATAATATCGGTTCTTTGTCAAGAATGAATTCAGTCTGAATGGAAATATGGGGCTTTATGATCTCTGGCATTCACTTTGTATTGATCTTAAGGATTTTTAAGATTTTTTCTTGTGCATCTTGTACACGGAATTTTCAAAGCACAGTGTGGAAGGTAGACATGTGACTTCTGTCTTCATGAGAAATGCAATGTATTCCGATCAGCATTTCCAGTGCTTGTTTTTCCACATGCTATGAATTTACCAGAACTTCCCCGTCTTGCCCTTAGCAGTCATGAGTTCCTGAGGTTACAATAAAACAAATCTCCCCCCCCCCCTTTTTTACTTTATATTATTTCAGTGTATTTTCCTAGACTTCAGATGTATGTAGATTAACATAACAAGATGTAATCGCATGTGTGCATACTTTGACAGTCCATTTTCAAGTGTATAGTAAGATGTGCTTAAAGAGACTCCTTCTGTAGCTGTCACCCATGCTGTGCATGAGTCAAAATTTCACTTCCTGCTTTTCTGTCACATGAATGATGAGCAAAAACACTTCCTGCTTAACTCAATCTCTAAGGAGTTTTTCTTTTTTAACAACTATAGCTATTTGCCTTAAAGGGATAGTTCGCCTAAAAATGAAAATTCTGTCATAATTTACTCACCCTCAAGTTGTTTTAAACCTGGATGAGTTTCTTTTTTCTGCTGAACACAAAAGAAGATATTTTGAAAAATGTCGGTAACCAAACAGTTGATGGACCCCATTGACTTCCATAGTATTTTTTTTTTCCTACTATGGAAGTCAATGGGGTCCATCAACTGTTTGGTTACCGACATTTTTCAAAATATCTTCTTTTGTGTTCAGCAGAAAAAAGAAACTCATACAGGTTTAAAACAACTTGAGGGTGAGTAAATTATGACAGAATTTTCATTTTTAGGCGAACTATCGCTTTAAGGCAAATAAAATTAACTGATGCCATTTTGTTTCATTTCCTTTGTAATTATTGATTTATTTAAAAGCTTCTGTCTTTATTTATTGGCAAGTAGGAATGTAAGATCAGGACCTCACCCATTTTGTTTAATTTGCACTTGCTGATATGGCTCTTGTCTTGTGACACTGAACATCATGAATAAGTTTTCAGTTTACACACTGTAGAAATGCACTATTTGCAGTAAAAACAGGATTTATTGACTCTGCGAAACGAAACTGACCAAATAACGGGGGTAACTGAGGTAAAGATGTGATCTTAACATGGCGGCCCCCTTGAGGCAACCCATGTGTAATAATAATGTGCTTCATTACTTCTCACTTCTAAAGTCGTGATTAAGAGCTCATCACATTCAAGTGCTTTGTTCCTGGATAGAACACCAGGTTTATTCCTGCCTATTTTTGGAAAAATCATATTAAATCCAAAATGATATTTAACGTCCCATTCACCCAGCCAACCTTGGAGGTTGGTTGGTCTTAGCTGGTTTAAGTTGGAAGTAGCTGGTTTAAGCTGGTCTTTTAGCTGGTCTCCTGGCTTGACCAGCTAAGAAAAAAGTGTCCAAAACCCCTCTAAAACCTGCCAGGGAGACCTACACTGGTTGTCTGGTTTCAGCTGTTTTTCCCAGCAGGACTGACAGTGACAACTGACAATATGGACATCCACCATGCTATCTAGATGGTCAGCTTGCTGACGATTCTGGAATTTCGGTCAAATACGGGCTATTTTGGCTGTACAATATGCTTTAAATGATTATTCATATTTGTAAATATGCATTACTTTAATTACAAGACAGGTGATATAGCTGTTGCAGAAAAAACTAATAAAGAATAGCAGTCACAGCAGAAATCGTTCTCCGCTCTGCCATGTTTAAAGTTTATGGCCTGAACAACCCAGGAGCCCCGAGCTTCCTAGTGGTAAATACGACTTGAGAGGTCGTATAGTGTCCATTTTTTACCTACTGTAGGAAACTAGCATTTATCATTATTCTGATAGCACGTGAAGGCAGCATAAAAACACTACAGGTCATGGGAATATATGTGGTTTTAATTATATTTTTTACAAGAACATTTTTAAACATTAAACTTCAAAAGAGAGGAAAAAACAACTAAGAATTGCTTGGTTGCCACATAATATAAGATTCTCAATGAATATCTGTATTAAAGATGATTGCCACAATATAAATGTATCATAAAAGCAGTTCTTCTAAATGTTCCAACAAGCAAAACCGACAGCGAGACAGTGACAGAATCCCATATCGTCTGTTAATTTTCGTTTTCTCCAAAGCAAGCTAACACAGTCACTGTATTGAATTTCTGGGACGCTTGTCTCACTAACTGTGATTGGACAAACACTCAAAACTAGTGTGGTAGGCTAAAGAACTTCCTTTACCTTATCAGTGGTTTCGTTTCAGAGGAATAAGTGCGCTGTGTTACAGGCTTTCGACACCAGTTTCTTGCGCTGCTTTACTGCTGACGATCCAGCCAGTTTTTGTGTCAGGTACATCGAAATAAAGGCGTAAAAATGAAACACGGATTATTATTGATCGCGCTTTTCATTGCTGCAACAGGTAAAGTACACTATTTTACATTATTACTCGCTTTGAAAGGAAATGTTAAATGATGCTCTGTGTCCACCATTAATTAAACACTGATTTAGCCTAATACCTACTGACATAACATACTGAATCGCACTGCACTCTGGAACTTGAAAATAATATATAATAAAATACTAACATGGTAGGCTACTACTAGCTATATGTTGAAAAAAGTGCAAGCCATAAAACTGACTGGTTTCATCAATAAGGAAGTGACTGTGCTGTAACGTAGGCTACAACTTCTCGCAAATCTGTAGGCTAACCTATAGCCTAATTTAATTAATATTTAACTTTTGTGATGAACAGCGAAGATATTTATCATTTGACATACTTTTCGATTTCCATGCATGACTTGAAACAACGCTATAAAGAGAAAGTGAAGGTCAAAATGTTGTAGGCTGAGGTCAAATTTTGTAGACGCGTCAGAATATTATAAAGAGTAAAGAGCAAGAAATAATAATAGTCTGAAATGTTTTTGTCTTGAAGTTGGGATGATGTAGGCTAGTTTTCTTCTCTTGATATTTAAAATGGACTAACTAGTCCAGTTCAAAAGTGTAAACTCTCAAGTGTACAAAAACTGTTACTGGGGTGGTACCCTTTCAAAAATACACCTTTGTACTTAAAGAGTGCATATTAGTACATTAAAGGTACATATTAGTACATAAATGGTATATTAACATTTTTAAAGGGGAGGGGGATTTAAGGTTTATTGGGACACTTTTTCCCAGTCATCACAATGGCAAAAAGTAACCCAATCAACCTGAATTTCCCCCTACTGTCCCAATGACAGCTTTTGAACCATTTCTTCTGAGAGTGTACCTAAGTGTACATTTTTCTACTGGTTTCTACAAAAAAAATGTTCTACTGGTAAACAAACTTTATCTAAAGCAAAGATAGTGTCAGTTATTTTGTCAGCACTTTCTGTTATGCGGCTAATCTAAGGATCACACATCACGTGAAATCGGCTGAAGTGAATTATCACATTTCCCTATTGGGAAATTGTAACGTGTGTGTACTTGTGACAGCGCATGCACTTGTTGGGAGGAAGTGAATGTATGTAAACACCATGTGCAAAACAGATGGCTCTCTCTGTATAGTGTGTACTTTCTTCTCAAAAACGTTTACCTAGCTAAATATGTTTTATACAGGTAATTATTATTATTTTTAAATTATGAATCTTTTGTTTTGCCACTGAATTCTTTTGGCAGATGTAGCTCCCGCTTGGGAATACATTTTCTTACATTCCTTGTCTGCATCTTTTTCCTCAGCTCTCACCTCAGGTGAATATAGTTCAGCTTTTATGGCCAAAACGAACACAACAACTCACAACCCAAACACAACAACTCACCAACCACCCACAACAACTCACAACCCGAACGCAACAACTCACAACCCAAACACAACAACTCACCAACCACCCACAACAACTCACAACCCAAACACAACAACTCACAACCCGAACACAACAACTCACAACCCAAACACAACAACTCACCAACCACCCACAACAACCCACAACCCAAACACAACAACTCACAACCCAAACACAACAACTCACCAACCACCCACAACAACCCACAACCCGAATACAACAACCCACAACCCGAACGCAACAACTCACAACCCAAACTCAACAACTCACCAACCACCCACAACAACCCACAACCCGAACACAACAACAGCCCTTCCACCAGCACCAACGCCACCCACCAACATGACAAAGGGGAGTTATAATGTTACTGATGGAAAAGGCAATATCTGTATTCTGGCTGACTTGACAATCGGGATCCGTGTGAACAACAGTGAGGTAAGAAGCTTTCTGTTGGAGTGATCGATCTATGTTACATCCAAATCACTTGTATCCTTCTCACTGTCTACCTTGTCATTTCTCCATATTCCATATAAATATTATCCATCTGAAACATTTCTGTCTTTCTAGGTTAATGGCACGTTCATTGTTCAGCCAAGCAAAACTACTTCCAGTGGACAATGTTTGGATAAAACGGCTGATATCATTCTCAGTTTTGCTGAAGGCCAAATTTCCCTAAAATTTAAAAATGTAAGTTTGTTTATGGATTTTCAAAAATAGCCTATTCAAAAACAATGTTGTCATGTATGATGAAATGTAATCAGCAAGATCTAGAGGATTTCTTTTACCATTGTACTTAGTTTTTATCAGGCTAGTGGTGTTTTTTTTGCAAAAAGAACTGATGTACCTTTCAGTACAACCTGAGTTTGTGTGGTCTGAAAACAGAACTTTGAGGCACTTTAGGAGGAAGTATTAAAAGACTGTGTTATTTTTTATCTCTGTCTAAGCCGCCTCCCTCAAACAATGTAACCAGTAAGCTCACAGGGAGGCACCCGCTGTCTCAGCTGATTGATTATGAGATGGTGACCCACATCATATCAGTATGATGCAGTTATGTAGATAATGTTTGTTACTCAGGTGGTTTATTGATTGTTACAGGATTGTTGTTGTGATTTGAAAATTGTGTGATGGTTTTATAATACATTATGGTTCTAATTTTATTGTGTTTGTGTATTTTTGATAACATTCTAATGATCTTTTTTTGGACTTTCCAGGATGAGACAAAAAAAAAGGTCTATGCCGAGTATGTGGAGTATGATTTGAACTATGCTTTCAAACGTGGAGGTAAATTCCCTGCCATATGACTGGTCCAGTTTGCCTTATAAAACACCCACAACAACACACATCCTCAATTTTCAGCAATTTATTCCTAGGACTTTCAACTATTACCTGTATAGTTACACAGTTTTTTATTGGGCATCTAAACAAAGAGGTTAAATATTAGTATTGGTCTTTTTTTTTTTTTTACTTTAATACATTATGTATAATTTTTTTTACTCATTGGTTCCTCAAAAATCTACTGAAAACAGAATTCTTGCTTGAAAATTCTTTTAAAGTGATATAAATAGCCAAGCCTCAATAAAACAAATAAACACTTGGCCATGCTGGTCAACCAGTTTGGCAACAGTAAATGTCACATGCTGACAAGGAAGTATTACTGTCATTTTGGTTACAGTAAATGTGTCCTTTCCCTTCCATGTGTGAATGCATTTCATTTTGAATTAAAAAACAATATGACTGTGCATAAAGACTAGTTTTTATGTCCATGTGAATACATTTTCCCTATTTCAAATGAGTTGTAGTGGAAGTGTTTTGACTATAATTATGACTATTATCATTACAATTTCGTTTGTATGTTTGATCAAATTATTTTTATTTTTGTCAACAAAGCAATGAGAAATTACACAGGGAAGAACGAGTCTCTTGAGCTGTTTTCTGCGGATCTGGGTCACTCTTACTCCTGCAGTGCTGAGACCGTGTACATGGGGAACGGTGTGAGTCTAGATCTGACCAATTACAGACTTCAGGCCTTCAACATCAAAAACAAGGAATTTGGCACAAGTAAGTACAGAGTAATGACACTTCAATATCTTAAAGCACCCCATCCTTGTAGTCCTTAAAGAAACCTCTATGTTACACTCTACATCAAGTTATGTTGCTATTTGGACTATCCTCTTTGCCTTTTTATTGCACTGTATAGCTTATGTCCTGGTCACAGGGATTTTACCAAGTAAGACATGTTCCTGGATCAACATATTTTGTGTCATATTCCTAACTCTACCCATAAATTATCCATAAAATCAGAGGGAAATGATGGTGAATAACACTGATGTAGAAGCACTTGTTGTAAGCCTTAACATGACATAAACTGAGAACTCAAATATGATTGGTTGATTGGAATGTTGTTCCAGGATCAACAAAGATGTTGCACTTAGTGAAGTCACGTTCACCATTGTATACTTTGTACAGCTTGTTTACAAAGATTGTTGCAAATGTGGCAATGCAAATGAGCTGGTTAGACCAGCCAGATGACTCTAAACAACCAGTGCTAAGAAAAAGTAGGCCTGTTATAAAGTCCAAAGGCTACCTAACATATTATTAACTAATGTGGATGAATGTTTTTTTTTTAAATCATATGAAAATCTGCTACTTTTTTAAATAGCTTTTTTTATTATTTGACATGACAACTTTAAAAGTCATGAAAATTAAATTATTATCTGTAATACAACTGTAAATGAGCAGTTGTGTCTGCAATTTTGGCCACCTTTTTAAGTATTATGTATATTTGTATCCATTAAATTATTGCTATTTTAAGACTGGAAAAATCTACACAACTTTTGCCCAGATTTTTGCCGAGATTCAGTTCAGATGAGTCGACGCCAGTTGCTGAAAGTCAGAGCCTGTCTTCAGATTTGAGTTGACAGATTTGACAGAAAATTGCATAGTGTAAAATGATCAATGTTTCAGATCAGTTTCTTTTAGTTTCAGACTATATTTCCGTCCAGTCAGAGAATCAAACATGTTTGATATTGTTTGTTGTTTAGTGTTGGATTCCCAGTTTTGCCTGAACCACTCACAAAGTTGGCAAGTTTATGCCTAGTGTTTTAAAAATGAAGTGGTGTAGTGTGTTCCAGCCTTTAATTTTTGCCTTTAAAATGAGAAAATTGACTCTGTTTTCATTTCTTCCAATAAGATACAAATTCACTGTGCTCTGTTTGTGTTTGTCCAACAGCTGATCTATGCAAGGCTAATAAACCGGACTACCGCGTTCCCATCGCCGTGGGCATAATCCTCATCATTCTCATCGTCATTGTAGTCATTGCTTATCTTATCAGCAGAAAACGGAGAAGTAATGGGTACCAGTCACTATAGAGGCCTGTAAGTCCTGATTTATACCAGCGATTCAGGTTTACAGGAGATTTAATGCTGTTATGTACGTCTTAAGTGAATGTTACTCATATACTGATGATGAACATGGATGGCTTAGGATCTGTCCAAACAATGTTTACTATTCAGAGACCGAATGCCACATTCTAACACAAGCTGCAACCATACAAACAAATGGCTAAGTTAGTGCATGCCTTATTTAGCCTACCTTCATACACTTTTTTGAAAGAACCTAACCTAATCCTGACATTACAGAAGGATGTGTAAAATCTACTTTTGCTCCATCTTGTGTAAGTGTTCTTTTCTGTAGGTGCTCTTCACTGCTTTTAATGCTTGTGTCATGCATTGCATTTTCTGTGATTGGCTGATCAGCCAATGTTAATCTGATTAATATGTCCAAATTTGGTTTTAAACCAATAGGCTGCATAAAAGGGAATTCAGTTGCTCATGTTTATGATGGGATATATATAGGCCTTTACTGTGTTTTGTAATTAATAGAAAGGATTTTTCTTTCTGTTGTGCTTTGTTTTTTTTTCTTTTCTTTTTTTTGTTTTTTGCAAATTGAAGGGCTTTACTATACTGTATTGTGATCTGAATGCACTGAATAATGGGAATAATGTGTAATTTGGATAATATAATAAATAATTTGTCCCTAAAAATGGTTTCTATTTTAATATTTAGCTTTAATTAAAAAACGTAACACACAATGTCATGGTAATGCATGTATAAAGCTGGTCCTGATTTGTCTTTCTCACCCTGTATTGCGTTACGTGAGTTTTCGTAGTTTACTTGCTTTAATTAATTTCATGTGGCTTACCTTTTACATATTAGTGCAAAAAAATTAAGATTTTTGTTCACTTGACTGCTAATTCTGTGCTGTAGAAATGGAAGACGAAGAGGGGGAAAACACAAGCATTATTTTTGTCAGTGTGTTATGTGGCAGCGCAGATGCAGAATCGTGCAAAACCGTATTTAGAACAGTTTTCTATTCATTTCACCCAAATATGAGTCCACGCTTTGACTTAAAAAATTTAAAGCAACATATCTAAAATCATCCTCTCAATTATTCTTTTTTTTAATTTGGTTTTGGTTTTAGTAAGTTATCAACTCTTTCAAATCCCCTTTTTATGATTTTATTCATGCTATAAGGTTAAAGGTGCTCTAAGCGATGTCACACGTTTTTTAGGCCAAAACATTTTTTTGTCACATCCAGCAAACATCTCCTCACTATCCGCTAGCTGCCTGTCCCCTGAACACACTAAAAAAAATGTGGTCTCTGTAGACAGCCCAGGTTCCACAAACAGCAACAAAAACAGACTGGCCCAGCCTTGGCCACGAAACATAACAAACAGTGTTCCAGCCAATGATTTGGGGGTGGGGGTTGGGGGGTTAGTGCGCGTGCACATGAAGGGGGGTGTGGGGAGTAGAGCAGAGAGAAGCATGAAGAGGGAAGTTAGCTAGAGGAGAGATGTCCTAACAACGACTAACGTTAAAATTGTATATTCTTGAGAATTTTGATATGGCTGACACATGACCAAAGAGACGACGTTCCGATGAACAAATAACAAAGAATAGGGAAAAGGAGAATAAACGCAAAGTCCCGAATTTACATTGGAAAAGCGTTCAAAAGGTGGCGAGAACTCCTCCAGAAGAAGGGCTTCCAATCCGACATTCAGTTGGCTCTGTTTTTGCTGGACAGGTGGGTAAATCCAGTTTGTTTTTTCTAAATGGTTCATGACTGTTTCAGGAAGCACGGAAGGGAGGGGACGGGAAGAGGAGGAGGGAGGGTCGAGCTAGCCTCCGTTTTGTTTGACAATACTTCGAACGTCAACAAGAAGTGACGTCACCCAACATCGCTTAGAGCACCTTTAAACTTTAGGCTTGTTTGAGATGCGCCTTGCCTCGCCTGAAATGTATGCGAGAGTAGGCGGCTGCAGTGAGAGGAGGAGTGAAAAAAGTGCAGGCAAGCCGGACAGTTCTCTCTTCTCGCAGTGGATCTGACACCTGCGAGATCAAAGATGGATATCGCGGGATTCATGCTAGTGCACAGTGTTGCTAATAAACTGGATGTAATTTAAGTTCTGTTGCTTTTATATGAAAATATGAACAAGACACCCAAAGTACTTATTTAATTCCATTCCAAATACATGTTTATCAATCGTTTTTTTCTTTAATACAGACATATGTGTTTTTTATTTAATTTTTTTATAAAAATTACATTGCTTGGGAATATTCACATATAACGTATACACATAAAACATGTTATCAGAGTTTTAAAATCAAACATTTTAAAAGGGAACAATACATCACGGTTGTTTAAACCAATGAGCATTAAGCTGTGTCGTCAGCAAGTCGTTTCCCATCGTGCTTTTGATCAGCGCAGTCAGTGGAGAGCAACTGCGCCCGACTGCAGAATCCGACACGTCCGCCTTGCGCTTGCGAGAGATTTTTGACATACGTCAGCATGACATCAGAGCAAGGCGGACCGCACTCGGACACATTTCTAACCGGCATGCATCTCGCGCTGATCAACCCGAGTTTGCAAGCATGGTGCCTCTAGATTATAAAATCTGATAAATGTGGCGAGGACCATGAAGAGGCCATGCCTCTTGTAGAATGGGCTTTAACGCCTATGGGACATTCCTGGAGGGCCACTAGACTGTAAGCCAGGGAGATGGTGTCCACAATCCATCTTGATAACCTCTGCTTCGTGACCGGTAACCCTTTGGTGCGGCCTCCGAAGCACACGAAGAGCTGTTCCGACTGCCTGTACGACACAGAACGCTCCAGATAGATTTTTAGGGCTCTGACTGGACAGAGCAGATTAACCGGGGGTGGGGGGGGGAACAACTTGATGACCTGTGTTCTAAACGGGGTTGAGAGCACTTTGGGTACGTAGCTGTGCCTCGGTTTGAGTCACCCACACCAAATTCTAGGCAGGACGGGCCCATGGAGAGTGCCTGTAAATCGCCTACCCACTTAACTGACGCCAGAGCCAAGAGGAGAGCAGATTTTATCAAAAGAGGCTTTAGATCAGCCGACTGAAGCGGCTCAAATGGTGGCCCCTTCAGAGCCCCCAGGACCGTGGAGAGGTCCCATGCTGGTATAGAAGGGGGCCGCGGGGGGTTCATCCTTCTGGCCCCTTTGAGGAAACAAACAACAAGGTAGTTTTTCCCCAGTGATCGGCCCGCTACAGGGGCATGGTAGGCTGCTATGGCTGCCACATATACTTTGAGCGTGGAGGGGGAGCATCCCACATCCAAAAGCTCTTGAAGAAAAGAGAGTATCACTGGTACCACACACGAACGTGGGTCGAGGTCCCTAGCTGCGCACCAGCTGGTGAACACTGACCACTTCAGAGCATAGAGGCGCCAGGTAGAAGGTGCTCTTGCCTCAGTGATGGTTTTTAGTACTCCTCAGGTCCCAGGATACCCGTTGAGGGGCCACACATGGAGAGCCCACAAGTCGGGATGAGGGTGCCAGATCTCCCTGTTGGTCTGCGTGAGGAGGTCCTTCCTCACAGGTATCAGCCAGGGGGCTGTGTTCGACATCTGCACCAACGCTGGGGATGAAACTTGAGTTCTCCAGATGGGGGCTACTAGAAAGACCGCGCATCTGCTCTCCCTGATCCGCTTGATGACCTGTGGTATCAGAGACAGGGGGGAACGCGTAGAGAGGGATTAAATATCAAAGATCCCTGTTCTTTGAAAAGAACGTTGCGCAGTGAGTGTTGCTTTCTGAGGCGAAAAGGTCGACCTCCGCCCTTCCGAACACACTCCAGATCAGATGGACTGTCTGAGGGTTGAGAGACCACTCTTCCAGGGGGGTGTTGTCTCGGGATAGCATGTTGCACCCCGATTTTGAATGCCCGGGATGTGAGCAGCTCTCACGGAGAGCAGCTTGGTTTGTGCCCAGAGGAGGAGGTTCCTGGCCATGACATACAGGTTGCCTGATCTGAGACCGCCCTGGCGATTTATGTAGGACACTACCGACATGTTGTCCGTTCGGACTAAGACATGGTGTCCTGCCAGGTCTGGCAGAAACGCCTCGAGGGCTAGACAAACCGCTCTCATTTCGAGGCAGATGATATTCAAGCTCTTTTCTGGGCTCGACCAGAGGCCGGAGACTGGCTTGTTCTCGTGCAGCGTTCCCCAACCTAGGTTGGAGGCGTTTGTGAAGATCACTTTCCTCCTGGAGGCCACACCCATGGTCACACCAGACATGGAGCCAGGGCTATGAATTCTTAATTGAAGAGACTCTCAGCAGGATGTAGATTACTAATTTACTGAAGAACTTGGTCATACATTTGTGGTTCTGTAACAAATTATACAACAGAAATAAAAATATTAATATACATATATTCCACAAACATAAGCATCCATTTAAATAATTAAAGAGTAATCAGTCTAAATATTTCTAACAATTTCATTAATAAAGCATTGAACCATGTTAAGTGATTATTCTGTACATCTCCACAAGAGGGCGCTACACGTGAATGCTGTTTAACAGGGCATGCAATATGCATGAGCAGCTCGTTGCTCGTTGATCATTGCACGTTAATAATCATCTCTAAATCACACTATCCAACAATAACGTGTTGTATAAAATATACACAAGCATCTCACATCAACATAATGTAGAAACACTGTAGACTACATGGAATCACACAGGTAATCAAGATATGCTAACTGTCTACTTTTCATAACATAAGAATAAACGGACAATCTCTAAACAATAAACACGAAATACAGACAATAATCACTTACTGCAGACAGTACATGCACGCACACTAACCCAATATTAACACTGTAGCGATAAAGCACCGATGGTGCAATACGACGAACTTTACATAAATAATAATAATAACAATAATACATAGGTTATAGGCTATTCAAAACACTATGCCGTTGCTTAAATAAAGTTTAAATACGCTACTGATTTAAAATCACATAATAATTTTTCTAATGAAACACATAACCATTTGTATCTATTTATTCTATTTATCTTTAACTCGGCATTACAGTTTAAATTACATGAAATAACCATAGACAGTATATAAACGGAAATACCAGATTAATACATTATGCTTGTTAAAAAACATCCAATTCCGCGCATGCGCGTCAAACATCAAGTACGTCATCGCGCTACAGGCCGCAGAGCGAGGATAGTCTCGTATTTTCAAAAAAAAAAATAATAGTCTCGTTTTTTTTTTCTTAGGCTGAGAAAACGTAAATAGTACGTGTGAATTCATGAAACTGTTTTAAATAACATGTTTACCAGAACATAACATCCAAATTTGTTTAATGTTATAACTTAACAGTTTTTTTAAACTGTTTTTTTCTAGCCCGACGTTGTTTTCCAGCCGTTTATTTCAAATCTTGCGCGCTGACAGCGTCCGGTATTTTCTGTGAGATTTACAACAGACGAAGGTAAGTGTGAATTCATAAAATCATTGTAAATAACATGTTTATCATTACACAATGGCAAAGTTTTTCAATGTCATATTTTTCTGAACCGTTTTTTCTAGCCCACTGCCTTCAGTTACTGCCTGCGCTGACAGCGTCCTGTGTTTTCAGAGAGTGTCTAAAATACATGTGCACAATTCAGCTGAATGATGAAGTTTCCTTTATCTGTTTGCTTAGCACAGGATTAATATATAAAGCAAACTGTACACTGAAATATCCAGAACATTAACATCAACGCTAGGCGTGTTGCCATTACAGATTTGCGCAAAACTTTTGCGATTTTTATTTTTTTTCTTCTTCTAAATGTCGACAAAAAAACGATTGCGAAATGATGGCGTTTCCATTAACCGATGTTATGCGTATAGACGTATGTGTGTCATCCAGTCATTAATGGTCAGGAAAGACCCTTATACTTGGAGCGGCTGGTGTTTCTGGGTGTTTCTCACTCATTTCTGCTTCGAGGTCTTGATTATGGCATTTCTTTGAGGTTTAGAATCCAGTATTCCTGTAATTCTTTTGTCTTTTATGAATTTAATAAAGAATTCTGTCTCGTATTCTGTCCAAACATACCGCGTCATCTACGTCAGGTGACCTGTAAATGCGCAAAAACTGTTTCCATTGCAGTTTTGCGAAAAATGTCTTTTTCTAATTGCCTGAAAAAACCACCTCATATGCGAGCGTAAAAACTTTTTTGCGATAAATGGGAGTTTTTGCGAAATTGATGTGTTTCCATTGGGTGTATTTTCAATTCGCAATTTCAATTTGCACAATTTGAAGGGTATGGAAACGCGGCTACTGATAAGAGCACGATTAATCTGATGCACGTAGAAGGTGTGTTTTAGCAACGTACTTATAAATATATCATATTTGTTAAAGTGCAGTGTAAAGTGCTTTGTTTGTTTCAATGTTCTAGTAAGTGTAGAAATCTACAATGTACTTAGTTTTATTATGATGTAATGTACTGTGTCACTGAGTCATCAATCAGGTAATGCACAGAGAAAGACATTTCCATATCATATGTCATGTTGCATCACTCTAACCTGTGCTTAAACAATGAGAACTTTTAGATTTCATCAAAAAGATCTTCATTTGCGTTACGAAGATGAACAAAAGGCTTATGGGATTGGAACAACATGGATGATTGTGTTAACTCTTAGGGATGCCACAGTGCTGACCTGCTTTGTGGGTCTGACATCTGAGAGCAGAAACAGAAACGTGTCTGCAGTTAACCAACATCTACAGCCTCAAAAGACGTTAGATGTTTTTAAATGGGTGAAAATCAAGTTTCTAATGTTTTTTAAAAACATTATAATACAATTATAATACATTGATAATACAAAAATAAATACTCTTTTATTTTATTCATACAGGTCATCAAAGCAAGGGGAAAATCTACTCTAGACATTCACTGATCATTAGTGAATAGTAGGGATGCATACTCACTTACAACGAACATTTTCTACTTTTCCTCACTGAGAAGCACTACTGCTCAAACCTCATAGTTACAACGCGGACTGTTGAGCAGACGCGTCTCAAGCCTATTAGTGATCCAACGCTGCATACTCTTATAGGTTACGTCCGTGGATCACGGCTGAACGCGTCTTCTCCACACTCAACAAACATGGCGAATATATCAGATGTAAGTAGTCTACCTCTTGGTGCAGGTGAAGATACATTTGAGCTGCACGCGTTGCAGTCTGAGCTGGAAGCTGTTGAGAAACAGATCCACGACCTTTTAGTGAGACAAGCCGAGCTGATAGACCGGCGGTTAGCTCTTGAAACATCACGCGCCGATGCACACAAATCAGTAATTAACGTTACTAACCCGCTGACTCCGACCTCGTCTACTCCGTGCGTTACTCAGCATCGGTCCCGAGCCCGAGCGCCGAGGTCGCGATCAGCCATTGTCTCGTTCACTCCGGCTCCAACACGCCACCACGAAGCCTGGATGGTTCCGCAGCGGAAGACGCGAGTCAGGTCTAGACCAAGACTCTCTCCTCCCCTCCCGGTTTTCGAGTTATCCACACAAAACCGCTTCTCCCCACTTCGCGAAACCGAATGCGATGCTGTGATCATCGGCGATTCCATCGTTTGGCACGTACACGCTACGTTAGGTAAAAGTAAGGTGCTTAGTCACTGCTTTCCTGGTGCTCGTGTTTCTGAAATTGCTGCTCGCGTTCCCGAGATTCTGAACGATGACGAGCGCGTCGGAACTGTGGTCTTGCACGCGGGAGGGGCCGACATCAGGCTGCGCCAGACAGAGGTTCTGAAGAAAGACTTCAGGAATCTGATCGATACGGTACGCAGCACATTGCCTGAAACAACGATCATAGTGTCAGGACCACTTCCCACGTACCGACTAGGACATGAAAAGTTTAGTAGACTATTCGCGCTAAATGAATGGTTAATGTCATGGTGCAATGAGCAGAAACTGCTCTTTGTAAATAATTGGAATCTGTTTTGGGAGCGTCCTAGGCTTTACCGTGCTGATGGCTTACACCCAAGCAGATTCGGAGTGGATCTTCTGTCGGATAACATCTCCAAAATGTTAAATACCATTAAATGACTAGTAACCAAAAGTCCAAATCATAGTCTCTCCTGCACCAATTTAAATGATATAAATACTAGTGTAGTACATTGCATAGAAACTGTGTCTATTCCTCGTTTAGTGAGATCAAATAATAATTCTACTGCAGGATCTAGGAAAAATCTAATTGTTATTAAAACAGAAAATGTTGCTATTAGTAAACAAAAACAATTTTTAAAGCTAGGTCTTCTAAACATTAGATCACTCACACCTAAGGCAGTTATTGTAAATGAAATAGTCACAGATAATAGCTTCGATGTACTTTGCCTTACTGAAACTTGGCTTAAACCAAATGATTATTTCGGTCTAAATGAGTCTACTCCAGCAGGATACTCCTATAAGCACGAACCCCGTCTGATTGGTCGTGGCGGCGGTGTTGCAGCGGTCTATAGAGATATTCTCAATGTTACGCAGAAAACGGGTTATAAGTTTATTTCGTTTGAAGTACTTGTACTAAATGTTACGCTCTTAGATGTTAGAAAAAAATCCATATTATCTCTAGCCTTGGCTACCGTATATAGACCGCCTGGGCCACACGCTGATTTCCTAAAAAGAGTTTGCAGATTTTCTCTCAGATCTATTGGTCAATGTAGATAAAGCATTAATTGTTGGAGATTTTAACATACACGTAGATAATTCAAATGATGCGTTAGGAGCTGCGTTTATAGATTTATTAAATTCCTTTGGGGTCAAGCAAAACGTCACCGGACCAACTCATCGTCTTAATCATACACTCGATTTAATTATATCATATGGAACCGATCCAACCGATATAGATATCATTCCACAAAGTGATGATGTCACTGACCATTACTTGGTAACTTGCATATTACGTACTGCTGTAATATGTCATGCGGCGCCGCGTTATCGACCAGGCAGAACAATCCTTCCATCCACCATAGATAATTTCTCAAATTGCTTATCTAATCTGTCTCAGCTGCTGCCTGAACCCAAACAAACAGATGAACTAGAAGAACTAACTAGCACTATGAGCACCATTCTCTCTAGAACATTGGATGTTGTTGCACCCGTTAAATTAAAAAAAGTCAGAGGGAAAATTAAAGCACCATGGTACAATAATACTACGCATGTTCTAAAGAGAGAAACCCGTAATTTAGAGCGTAAATGGAAACAAACTAATTTAGAGGTCTTTAGAATCGCGTGGAAAGACAGTATGTCACGTTATAAAAAGGCCCTAAAAGCGGCCAGGGCTGAGCACCTCCGTAAACTAATAGAAAACAACCAAAACAATCCTAGGTTTTTATTTAACACCGTGGCTAGACTAACAAATAAACAGACATCACCCGAACAAAATATCCCGTTACAGTTTAGTAGTAATGATTTCATGAACTTCTTCACTGAGAAAATAGAAAACATCAGAACCACAATTGTAAACGTTCAATCCTCAATCGCGCCTTATAATTCAGCATCAATTATCACCCCGCAAGAACAATTACAGTGCTTTACAACTATAGAACAAAAAGAGTTAAATAAACTTATCACTTCATCTAAAACAACAACATGTTTATTAGATCCTATACCAACTAAACTACTGAAGGAAGTGTTACCTGTAGTGGAAGAGCCTCTCCTCAATATTATTAACTCATCTTTATCTTTAGGTCATGTTCCAAGAACATTTAAACTGGCAGTTATAAAACCTCTCATTAAGAAACCACAATTAGATCATAATAATCTAGCAAATTATAGACCCATTTCAAATCTACCTTTTATGTCTAAAATACTAGAAAAAGTTGTGTCCGCTCAACTGGGCTCTTTCTTGCAAGAAAATGATATCTATGAAAAGTTTCAGTCAGGATTCAGACCGCATCATAGCACTGAAACTGCGCTCGTTAAAATCACAAATGATTTACTCTTAGCTTCTGACCAAGGCTGCATCTCAATACTAGTTTTACTCGATCTAAGTGCTGCGTTCGATACTATAGATCACACAATACTCTTAGATCGACTACAAAATTATACTGGTGTTCAAGGACAAGCATTAAGCTGGTTTAGATCATACTTATCTGACCGCTACCATTTTGTCTATTTAAATGGAGAAAAATCGATCATAACTCCAGTAAACTATGGAGTGCCGCAGGGATCTGTGTTAGGCCCTCTATTATTCTCAATATATATGATGCCACTTGTAAATATTATAAGGAAACATGGAATTAGTTTCCATTGTTATGCTGATGACACTCAAATATATATTTCATCACGGCCGGATGAAAACGCTAAATTATCCAAATTGACAGAGTGTGTTAAAGATATAAAAGATTGGATGACGCGTAATTTTCTTTTATTAAATCCAGACAAGACAGAGGTAATACTTATCGGTTAGGGCTGCACGATTTGGGGAAAATGTCAAATTGCGATAATTGAGGTCAATATTGCGAGATGCGATATAATAAACAAATAGTTTCATGAGTCAACTTGCTTGGTTCTCAAGGAAAATAAATGCACACACAGATTAGTGATAATCAGCCTAAAGAAAAAAGTTCGTTAGTCAAGAGCAGTGAGTGTTTTTCTCTGTTCCCTTTGTTCTTTGATTAACTTTAGCGACAGATTTTTTTTATTATTGCATTTTAACAAGAACAAAACATAATTTACATACAAGAGTACATATTACCATACATGTCAGGGGTAAAGAAAAATAATAATAATAAAAAAAATAGAAAAATAAAAAAGAATAACTTTAGCGACAGATATACAGTGAGGAAAATAAGTATTTGAACACCCTGCTATTTTGCAAGTTCTCCCACTTAGAAATCATGGAGGGGTCTGAAATTGTCATCGTAGGTGCATGTCCACTGTGAGAGACATAATCTAAAAAAAAATCCAGAAATCACAATGTATGATTTTTTAACTATTTATTTGTATGATACAGCTGCAAATAAGTATTTGAACACCTGAGAAAATCAATGTTAATATTTGGTACAGTAGCCTTTGTTTGCAATTACAGAGGTCAAACGTTTCCTGTAGTTTTTCACCAGGTTTGCACACACTGCAGGAGGGATTCTGGCCCACTCCTCCACACAGATCTTCTCTAGATCAGTCAGGTTTCTGGGCTGTCGCTGAGAAACACGGAGTTTGAGCTCCCTCCAAAGATTCTCTATTGGGTTTAGGTCTGGAGACTGGCTAGGCCACGCCAGAACCTTGATATGCTTCTTACAGAGCCACTCCTTGGTTATCCTGGCTGTGTGCTTCGGGTCATTGTCATGTTGGAAGACCCAGCCTCGACCCATCTTCAATGCTCTAACTGAGGGAAGGAGGTTGTTCCCCAAAATCTCGCAATACATGGCCCCGGTCATCCTCTCCTTAATACAGTGCAGTCGCCCTGTCCCATGTGCAGAAAAACACCCCTAAAGCATGATGCTACCACCCCCATGCTTCACAGTAGGGATGGTGTTCTTGGGATGGTACTCATCATTCTTCTTCCTCCAAACACGTTTAGTGGAATTATGACCAAAAAGTTCTATTTTGGTCTCATCTGACCACATGACTTTCTCCCATGACTCCTCTGGATCATCCAAATGGTCATTGGCAAACTTAAGACGGGCCTTGACATGTGCTGGTTTAAGCAGGGGAACCTTCCGTGCCATGCATGATTTCAAACCATGACGTCTTAGTGTATTACCAACAGTAACCTTGGAAACGGTGGTCCCAGCTCTTTTCAGATCATTGACCAGCTCCTCCCATGTAGTTCTGGGCTGATTTCTCACCTTTCTTATGATCATTGAGACCCCACGAGGTGAGATCTTGCATGGAGCCCCAGTCCGAGGGAGATTGACAGTCATGTTTAGCTTCTTCCATTTTCTAATGATTGCTCCAACAGTGGACCTTTTTTCACCAAGCTGCTTGGCAATTTCCCCGTAGCCCTTTCCAGCCTTGTGGAGGTGAACAATTTTGTCTCTAGTGTCTTTGGACAGCTCTTTGGTCTTGGCCATGTTAGTAGTTGGATTCTTACTGATTGTATGGGGTGGACAGGTGTCTTTATGCAGCTAACGACCTCAAACAGGTGCATCTAATTTAGGATAATAAATGGAGTGGAGGTGGAAATTTTAAAGGCAGACTAACAGGTCTTTGAGGGTCAGAATTCTAGCTGATAGACAGATGTTCAAATACTTATTTGCAGCTGTATCATACAAATAAATAGTTAAAAAATCATACATTGTGATTTCTGGATTTTTTTTTTTAGATTATGTCTCTCACAGTGGGCATGCACCTACGATGACAATTTCAGACCCCTCCATGATTTCCAAGTGGGAGAACTTGCAAAATAGCAGGGTGTTCAAATACTTATTTTCCTCACTGTAATTAGTGGCTACTGTGTACTGTCCCTTTAAGACCAGCCGCTGTCAGAGACGCGGATCTCACACGTGCCTCATTCTTTCACGAGTCATCACAACTCTTCACGTTCATCATAATACTACTCTTATGTTATGAAGACACTCGACAAAAAGACATTTTGGCATAATTGTGTGTGTTATTGTTCGTTCAAGCTCGAAAGAGAACTGTATTCTGTCATGCTGTTTTGTGCGCACGCACGATATTAGCGCGAGTCTTTCTGTCTGTCACAGTCACAGGCAGCGCGTTCATTTTGTCATAGTGCTACATGTGTGTTCGTTCTACCGCGAAAGAGAACTTGATACTGGCACGCGTCTATCTGTGTGTGTGTCAGGAGGACATTCACAGGCAGCTCGTTCTTTTATGTCTTATCGCGCATGAATGGTTTAAAAGCATTTGCATTAATAAGTGTGTTAACAGCGCTAATTTGTTTATTTAATATAAAATCGCAGCATTTTGCGTCATATAATCGCGTAGGCTTGACATCGCGATTGCGATTGCGATACGATTAATCGTGCAGCACTATTATCTGTTCAAAAAAACGCCCATAGAACCTCTCACAATACAACTTTGACATCGTAGGATGTCCTGTTACTTTATCCTCTACAGTAAAAGACCTGGGTGTTATACTCGATTGTAACCTGTCTTTTGAAAATTATATTTCGTATGTTACAAAAACAGCCTTTTTCCACCTTAGAAACATTGCTAAGCTACGTAATATGCTATCCGTTTCTGATGCAGAAAAGTTAGTTCATGCATTCATGACCTCGAGACTAGATTACTGTAATGCTTTATTAGCCGGTTGTCCTGCATCCTCTATAAACAAGCTACAGTTAGTACAAAATGCAGCCGCTAGAGTTCTTACTAGATCAAGAAAATATGATCATATAACACCGATTTTATCATCACTACATTGGCTACCTATAAAGTTCCGTATTAATTATAAGGTATTGCTACTGACTTATAAAGCCCTAAACGGCTTAGCTCCAGTCTATTTAACGGATCTTCTATCGCCCTATAATCCATCGCGCTCTTTAAGATCAATAAATTCGAGGCTTTTGGTCATACCTAGGATATCCAGATCAACCAAAGGAGGGAGAGCATTTTCACATTTGGCTCCGAAACTCTGGAATAGTCTTCCTGATACTGTTCGTTGCTCGGACTCGCTCTCCCAGTTTAAAACTAGATTAAAGACGCATCTTTTCGGCCAGGCATTCACATTCATATAATATTGTTAATCTCACAGTTCAAACTACAATCCGGCCTCTAGTTCATAAATGCCAGAGGAGAACTGGCCCCCGACTGAGCCTGGGTTCTCCCAAGGTTTTTTTTTTTTTCTCCATTAGGTCACCTGATGAGTTTTAGGACACCATTAGGTCACTTGATGGAGTTTTTCGGTTCCTTGCCACTGTTGCCTTTGGCTTGCTCAGTTGGGGATATTTTGGGGATATTTAATTTTATTCTATCAATCAATAAATTCCACTAGAAACAAACTTTGTTGTATTATTTTATTTTAATTTAATACTGTGAAGCTGCTTTGATACAATCTGTATTGTGAAAAGCGCTATACAAATATGCTTGATTTGATTTGATTTGATACCAATACCGAGCTCATGTACTTGTACTCGTACTCGTAAAAATACCCCGATACCAAAGACCGATAGTGCATAGAGTCACCGGCCGCAGCAGACACGATGTTAGCCTCAGCAATGTGGAAATATTTCAAAATTAATGATGTCGACCCACGCATGGCAAGCTGCATGCTTTGTTCTGCATTAATATCAAGAGGAGGTACAAAAGCCAGTACATATAATACTGATAATACTAAATTGATAAAACATCTGAAATTGAAACACAAACGTGAACACAGGGAAGTAGCACTCGGCAACAAACACTGTAGCAAACCTTTGCAAGACATGAGAAAATGTCAAGAGATACCCCAAGAACTATAAAAATAACAGAGGTGCTTACCCAATTCATTATTCTTGACGATCAACCACTGTCAGTTGTTGATAATGTGGGTTCCCCAGAGATGATCTGGCAGAATGGGGATCTTGCTTGAGAGACCAATCCACTTAGAGTGTAAACTAAACGAGCCAATGCACATTGGCATAACATAAAAAAGCAAAACACGCCTGATTGCGCATTCTTTGTTCTTCATTTTTTAGAAGAAGAGTTAAAAGCCTTTTTAACTCTTCCTTTTTGTGTAGTTAATTAAGGGAAGGTACACCGCCATCTTACTCCGACGAAAGTGACTTGAACGCACCTGACATGACTTAAACGCACCATAAAACCTTGACATAAAAGTTCAACTCGCATATATATTTTTTTCTGCCCTCTCTATATTAGATATAGAAGTCTTTTGCTCAGAAGTCTTACAAATAAATAAACGTTTATAAATAATGAAATAAATAAATTTTTAAATAGTTATTGGATATTATGGGGATTAACAAATGACTTATTGTATATTTTGAAGTTTCAAAAAAAGATAAGACAATGTTTATTTGTGTGTGTGTGTGTGTGTGTGTGTGTGTGTGTGTTACAGAGAACTTCTGGACGTGAAGTTGTTGGAGCAGGTTTTGTGTCTTTCTCATTCTGTGCTCTTGAATGATCCTTGCCAGCTGGCATCTCAACTCTTGGGCCGTTTGGAGCGGATCATTTTCCAAGATAAACCTGTTACTTTAGGTACACACACAAACATACATCTTATATATATACAGACATCCCAAGTCTCCCGGAAGTTCCGGGAGTCTCCCGCATATTGATAGCGGCTCCCTGATGCCCGCAAATCAGTTAAAATCTCCCGGAAGCAAGAGCGCGCAAGCGTAGCGCGCGCACGGCAGAGAGAGGGAGCGAGAGACCTTGCGTGTGTGCGCTAGTGTGCGTGTGTGCCTCGGAATTTTATCTCTACTCTCGAACCGAATTAATCAGAACCCCCCCCCCCGTTGGAGATTTCTCGAACCGAATTAATCAGAACCGAATCCCCCCCCCCCCCGTTGGAGATTTCTTGACTCCCGGAAATGATTTTGTGCAGGTTGGGATGTCTGTATATATACTACACTATACACAAGAAAACCTAAAACACTTGTATGTTTTAGGGTGTATTCACACCAGGAGAGTCCGATAGTTCACTTGCTTTGGTCCGGACCAAATAGAATGTTGATTTTTTTTGTTTGGTACGGTTCGCTTTCACACTGCTCTTTTTACAAGTGAACCAAAATGTGTAAACAAAACCACACGTGTGCTAAGGTCGTCCATTCATTGGACAGGAATTCTCAAGCAGGGAAAAGCAGGAAGTGCACAAACAGGCTCAGCATTGAGATATTTCGTAATGTAATATTTGTTATTTTACTGATTTGGTGTTATTCTCTACAAACGCAATATGAAGAAACTATGGTAGTATAGATAAAAGCCCGCCCGCACTGACAATTGATTGCTTGGGTCCTTACATGCGCTTCGTGAGGCACACTAGCTGGCACACACACGCAAGGTCTCTCGCTCCCTCTCTCTGCCGTGCGTGCGCTCTTGCTCGCTCGCTCTAGATTCGCGGAGATTTTAACTGATTTGCGGGCATCAGGGAGCCGCTATCGACATGCGGGAGAGTCCCGGAACTTCCGGGAGACTTGGGATGTCTGTATAATAAGACACCATTATGCCAAAATGTCAGTTTTGTTAAGTAGGCTATCCTCATAAGAGCAGTCAAATAAAAAGACGCAGTTTTCTGCAGTTGGGTCGGTTCATGTTCACACCGTAAACGAACCGTACCAGAGTTCGTTTGGAACCGTACCGAGACCACCTCTTCAGCTGGGTCTCGGTTCGATTGTTTGGTCCGCACCCGAGTTCGATTGCTGTATTCACACCTGCCCAAAAGGTCCGCACCAAGGGGGGAAACGAACTAGAGTTCGATTCAATCGAACCAAACAAGGCAGGTGTGAATACACCCTTAATGTCAAGGCTAAACTCATATCTCAGTGTATGTTGTTCCAGGTGACCCAAGATGATACTCTTTTCTGCATGATCTGTTAGCACAGTGCAAGAGCTCTTCTCTGCCTGTTCTTGTGCCCTCGTACACCTGCCTGCTTCCTCCAGGGGGACTTAATCTATGTCCTGGCAAAATCTTGGAGTCGTGGGTTTCCTTGGGAATTTCCTAGGGGGTTTTGGTGTTTCTTTTTTTGGAAATTAAGGTCTGTGGTTAACATTACTTGAAGAGACATAAATTACACAGTTATTCCTACTGAATTTTGAGTTCACCGTATGCTTTTAAAATGCAAGTTGATAAGTTACCAAATACAGACTACAGTAGTTGTCCAATGAATTAAAGACCAGTTGACAAGCACACAAACATTCTGGTACTTTACACAAAAAGTGGGCAATAGTTTTGGCATAGAATAAACTAGCATAGACTAAAACTAATAAAAATTGTTTTCAATAACTGTTTATTGGTTTTCCTTCTTTGAATCTCTCTTCTTTTTTTGTCACTGTTCTCTGTGTATCACTTCAGGTGGTCATATGCTCATATTTTGCCCATCATCTCAACGTCTTCAGTGTGGTTTCTGAGGAGCATTTGCACACCCTTGAGGACAGCTGGTCCCTTTTGAGCCTCCGTACTGCTGCAATCACTCACACTGGAGGGTACTTGGTGGTCTCCAACTACAGTGAGGCCCAGCATGCTCCATACCTCACCCTGTGGGACACACAACAGGGCAGGGTATGCTAATCATCAGGGACAAACCCATAAAGCATAAAACGATCTCTGGCTATGGAAGTTTAAATCTTAACTGGTCCAGTTTGCTTTTAATCACTGAAGGACAACCCAAGGCTATTTTATTATCAGGTACAGTAGACCTTTGACCATATTTGTGTTGGCTTGCTCTAGATGCTACCCGTTTAATCTTGGTCGAGAAAAATATTCAAACTTTGGCAGTCTAATATGGTGGTGAGAGGATTTAATAGGATCTTCACAGTAGGATTTGTTTTGTGTTTAAATTTGATTGAGATACTAGAAAGATAATGTTCTTTTTCCACAAGCCTGAAAAAATGGCCAACATTTGCATATTTAAATACTTTGAATTATTTGTTCAGCAGATGAAGTGAGCATGTGGGACCTGGACAATGGGACGTTGTCTTTCTTCACACCTGATTCTAAGATCCAGACCATCTCTTTACTTGGACCCAACAACGGCACACTACTTTTGGGCTTTAGTGACATGTCTACTCTAATCACCATGACGGTCAGCCAACAAAATGCACACACAAAATCCAGCATTGCTTGTGGGAAAGACCTGTTTGGGGAATCCAGCAGTAGTGAAGATGATGAAGAAACAGACAAGAACTGATTGGAGGAGCATTGGACCAGTTAAATGTACTGTATAATTAGGGTTGGGAATCGGAAATCGATTCCAATTCTGGAATCGAATACTTGAGGTCAGGAATCGGATACTTGTTATAAAATTAAAATTTCGATTCCTCTTAGCGATTCCTTTGTGTGCATTTCAATCATAGACTGTAAAAAAATATGGACGTAGTCTTTCTGAAGGGCATTTTGGAAGCCCAAAGTAGGCGGAGCCAGCCATCTAGGCAGCGCATCACTCCCGGATAAACAAAAATGGGCAAAAAGGCAGGATTAGTTGAGGTGACGTGACTGCTAACAGACAGCAGACAAATGGCTAGTCATGACATCAGCGGCAATCCACCTGTCACTCAAGTGGCCATGCCCTTACGGGTGCTTGAAATCCTTGAAAATGCTTGAATTTTGATGTTGTGTTTTCAAGGTTTGAAAAGTGCTTAAATTCTGGATAAAATGCTTGAAAATGCTTGAAATTGGAACTGTATTTCTTTCACAACAAATACCTATCTGACTGAATAGTTAGTTTATTAAATGGAGAAATAAAATGTAGCCCTTCAGATACAGAGCCATTTGCGTTACGCTGGCCAGAGCAAAAGTAGGCAGAGTTTTCATTTTGATTTCCGTGCTTGTTTGGATACCCCGTTTTTATCGGCCGCACGTGTAATCGTCACAGAGTGCAGCGGCAAAAGTTGAACAATTTTAACTTTGACCGCGGCGTCTACTTTGGTCGACGCAACAACAAAACGTCCTGAAATGCAGTGAACATAGCCAAAGTTACTGCACAGTAACTGTAACATTAACAACCCGCAACTTAAAACCTGCAAACGTTAGCCCAGTGCATAACAGCAATCGTTGATTGCTGAACAGAAATCGTGTCAGGTGGAGTGTCATATACAAGTAGCCTACTGTAAGGTTGAGGATGGCCTTATGCAGTATTTACACTGCTCTATTCCAGTAGATAAATGTATATGTCTTGGCAATGAAAATACATATTTTTTCTTTCAATTAATATAGGCTATTGATGGAACTGATGAGCACGAGCAGCTTACACTGAGCAAAATGGAAAAAGCGCAGGTGTCGAGACGCGTTTACAAAAGTTGAACTTTTAACTTGACACGGCATTTTAAAACGGCGTGAGAAACTGTAAAAGCAGAAGAGATGCAATAACTGTCAAATACGCTTGTTTAACGCATTAATCTAGATCTATAACAACGTTTTCTCTTTATTTTTTTCATCACCAGGCTAGCTAGGGCGAAGAAAGTGCAAGAATTTATATTAAAATCTATATTATTTGGCGTTTAGCCTTTAACGTGAGTGAATCTTAAAAAATATCAGGGTAACGTTAGATACTCACCAATAGCAGTTTACAAGAGGACAATTTGTCTGTTATCTTCTTAACTATTCCGAGATGTGTTAAAAGTCCGCAGTCTTTTTCTCATATTTAATAGCTCTCCAATATGATCGTTATTGATGAGGAGCTTGTGGTCACCATTCGCTAATGTGTGCGTCACACCTGCGTGCAATTGACTGACCCTTCCCTCATAAAAAACATTGTAGGCACAGTCAATTATAACCCCCCTTTCTTTAGTTTTTTTTTTTTTTTGAACATAGTTGAATGAACATGCACGTTTCAAAGTCAAAACGCGGCGTGTATTTTATATGAATGTATCTTTGAAGGGAACTGACTGTCTTTAGAAAAGTTTTGATGTTATTTTCATTGAATCTTTCTTTATCGTTCCTGATAAAGCAGCGTTTATGAGCGTTGCGCTGCTTTGTGTACAGCCGTTACCATGGACACTGCTGTTTCTGCCACTCCTAAAGCTAAACTTAGGCTAAAAATGTACACATTGAAATGTTATTTAACAACAGAAACTTGTTTAAACACATTGTTCATGACTTAAAATAGGCCTATGCATTATATCAGTTTTGAAAAGATTTTTTAAAAACACCTTTTTTAAGCTTTATTTGTCAATGACCCTCATATTTGTTTGATTGCACACTGTTAATTCAAAAATAATTCAGCTTTTTTAAAATGTCAAGATCACCCTTTTATAATTATACAACATAAACCAGAAGTTAAAGGATTTTGATGAAGTGCATCACCTTTTAAAGCTGGGCTCACCTAGAACAAATCATCTTCCTCCTCATCAAGAACAGCATGAAGGCCTAGCCCTAGAGCAGCAAATAACACAAAACAAAACATTTCAATTGTGCACTCATCAAAACACAGTTGATGGAGATCATTTACTGCATAAATGATCATTTACTTGATTCACTTGAATATATGCTCAGATGGAGACGGTACAGTGACAATGCGCTTACCTTGATATTTTTTGAAATGCCATTCTAGTTGTCCCTTCGTCGTCTTCTTGGCGTGGAAGTAATACACCAGCAGCAGACTCACGGTGATCAGCATGGCTTTATGGTTTTTGAGAGCAAAATATTTTTTTTTTTTCAAGGAGAACATATCTTGCAATAAAGCAAACGAACTATTGCAGAGTAATGCAGATAGTCAAACAGAATGAGTGTTCGCTATAGCGACTGTCAACATTCTAATTTTTCTCAGCTGTGATGTCACTAGTGATCTCACCTAGGCCTGTATTTCTCTAATAATCTCTCTGATCTCCTTTATAAACTTCCCTCTCTTATTGCCAGTCTGATCTGCTTTTGAACTAGTATACAAACTAATATATCCAGGGCCTGAATTTCGTTTTTTAAACTGGGGGGGAATTCCCCCCTTACATGGGTCACATGGGGGGGATCTAAAGATTATGGGTGGGGAGAATAACTTTTTATGCATCGGTCTAATTTAATCACCTTCATTTATTAATATCTACAGATTTGTATGCATGAATTGTGCATTTCCAGTTCTCAAAACAGTTAATAAAAAATAAAAATAAAACTTTATACAAAATACACCATGCTCTTCTTCAAATTGACATTAAGACCTCTGTTTAAACTAGGCCTAGGCTATATATTAGCATAATGCATAGCATTTTTGGATATTTCTGCTTCTTTCTTTCTTTTTAAAGCTGCTGTATGGCCAGTTCCATTGGCATGTCTAATTAATGTAGATGTTTTGTAGCATTGGCTGGTAAATTGTGGACTGCTGTACATCTTACAAACTAAGCAGCTCATTATCCCATCGTTTATTTCTAGCCAAGGGTAAATTTTTAGCCAGTTAGTTTGAAATTTATCCTTTGACTGCTTCACCTCTGTGAGATTTTTTTGTGGATCTTCGGTTTGGCTGCTTAGTTGTCGGCCTTTTGTTGTCGAACACTGTTTTCTTTGGATCATGATCTGCATCATCCGAACTTGTCTTTCGCTTCAGCCAGCGGTCCATATTTAAACTACGCTAACCGAACAATTAATTGTCTGTGGCCGTGTTTGTGCGCGGGAAATATGCTGCGCATAACAATAGAAACGCGCAGTCACATGCTCAAACAATCAACAACGTCACTCTAGATGTGTAAAATCAAGTGGAAAGCGTGGGCGCGCCGCTGTCTCCTCCTTTCCACAAGCGCTTGCTCTCCCGTGGCGTCTGTCGTTGCTATGCAACCATGAACTGCGCTCTCCATGATGACAAGGAAGTACAGTATCGGCAAAAGATTAATTGATTTCTAGCCCTTGCATTAGCTTTACTACTAGATATATTTATGGAGATGAAAAATAATAAGGCGCCCTGTACAGCTATGATCAGCTGTTCGGCCGAGCATTCAATGTTGTTACGCTAGGTTTAAGGTGCGTGTCCCCTGGCACGGTGCGAGTGGAGCGGAGTGGAGCGGAGCGTTTTTAAATTGGAAGTCGAGCTGAAACCACGCCCCCTATCTCAGGCTTAGGAGCTAATGCTATATGCTACTGGCTTCACGCTACAGTGACAGCTGACTTGAAGAAGTAAAGCCAATAGTTAAAGTTCATGTTTTTGCCCTTCGAAATACTATAATAATTAAAAGACATAACTAAAAGTGGGACTATGTGTATCGTGATGCATTATTATTCTGCTAGTTAAAAATGTATTATCATGCAGTAATGTACAATATTGCTCTGAGCTTGTGCGTGACAGTGATTCATGCGCATACATGTCAGTCAGCGCGGCATTGCACGTCAAGTTCGTAGAGAGCTTTATTCATATTCAGTCCACTCAAATGGGTTAAACTATAGATATTACCTAAGAAGTTCAAGTAAATGCACTGTTATCTTCTTAACTATTCCGAGGTGTGTCAAAAGTCTGCAGTCTTTTTCTCATATTTAATCTCCAATATGATCGTTTTTGATGAGGAGCTTGTGATCACCATTCGCTTAATGTGCACGCCACACCTGCGCATACAATTGACTCCTCCCCCATAAAAACGTCTCCGGTTACTGTCGTAACCTCGGTTCCCTGAGAGGCGGGAACGAGACATTACGTTGTGTGACGTATATGGGAACTTCTCCCATTCTCCACTTTTGCTCCTCCCCTTCTCCACTTTTGCTGAAATCTTATGAGCTAATGCCAGCTGGAGACAGCTGGCCAATTGACGCGAATATGCAAATACTGGCAGGTCCGTGGGCAGTATAAAATGCATGGGTGCGACAATTACGTCAGAATCACGGCTGAACGCTAAACAGCCGAACAAGCGAGCACGGCGGCTAACGTAATGTCTCGTTCCCGCCTCTCAGGGAACTGAGGTTACGATAGTAACCGGAGACGTTCCCTTTCGAGGCGGTAACTTCGACATTACGTCATGTGACGTATATGGGAACTGTATAAAATCCCGCCATGAAAGCAGTGCGGTAACCCAACATATTCAAGCTAACCACTCGAGACAGACAGTTCCTACAGCCAATAGCAGCTAGGAATGCTTGCATCTGATAGGCGGATATAAGCCAATAGCGCATCTATTTCCACCTTGTCAAAATTTGCATATCCCAACACAATGAATAGGAAGGCTGCACTGAATGTTCTGAATGTTCAGGGCAAACACAACACAATAGCATGAGATAACACAGTGTCGACGGCATAGCGGTGACAGCTGCATAGAATAACACAGAGTTAGCAACAGTGACTACTGCCATAGAGACATATGCTCATAAGTCATAATCACAGAGTTAACAATAAGGTAACTACTGCAAACTTAACACATGAGAAAACCTCAACTCACCGAAAGCACTTGAGACGCTACAGAGGGTACATCCAACTTATAAAACCTGGCGAATGTGTTCTGAGAAGACCAGCCAGCAGCAAGACATAAGTCCTGTATAGACATACCTCTAGACCAGGCCCACAAAGAGGCGATCGCCCTCGTCGAATGAGCTTTGATCTTAAGGGGACAATCTTCCCCCTGGCAACTATAAGCCAAAGTAATAGTGTCCACAATCCAGTGAGCAAGTCTCTGTTTAGAAACTCCACGTCCCTTGTTACATCCACCAAAGCACACGAACAGCTGTTCCGACTGACGAAAGGCAATTCGAGCAATACATATACATCCGCAAAGCCCTGACAGGGCAAACAGCGCTCTGAGCGTCAGCGTCATGCGAGGCTGACTGTTCAGCAGATAAGGCGGGCAGGGAAACAACCTGTGCTTTGAACGGTGTATTGAGGGGCTTCGGGACGTAGCCTAGCCTCGGCCGAAGAGTGACGCTGCAGTCACCCGGTCCAAAACAGATGCAGTCGTTACTCACCAAGAACGCCTGCAGGTCACCAACGCACTTCGTTGAAGTGAGAGCGACGAGTAAAGCTGTCTTCAGGGAAAGCTCCTTAATTGCGATCGAGGCTAGTGGCTCGAACGGTGGTAGAGACAGGGCCCTCAAAACCAGGGATAAATCCCACGGCGGCACAGAAGGCGACCATGAAGGGCATAATCTCCTAGCTCCCCTGAGCCGACACGCCCTCGGAGGGACTCAAGTTTTCAGCCAAAACTGCAGCGGTCGCATATGCAGCAGACCCAGATGGCACACTGAAGAAGCCGCTGCCATCAGTCCCAGTAGCCTCTGAAATTCCCTCAGCGATACAGACCTGCCGGGTCTGAAACGGCGCAGGGACGATGATATTGACTCCATGTGCTCTCGGGCTCGCATCGTCACCGAGTTCAAACATACACCCAGATATATTATGGTCTGACTCGGTGTGAATACGCTTTTCTGCATGTTTACACGCAGTCCCAGCGTAACCAGGTGGCGAAGCAGCGTTTCCACATGACCGATTAGCACCTCTCTTGAGTGGGCTAGAATCAGCCAGTCGTCCAGATAATTCAGGATACGCATTCCGCTCGATCTGAGGAGAGAACACACACCTACACACTTTGAAAAGGTGCGGGGAGCCAGAGCCAATCCGAAAGGGAGCACTGAGTACTGATAAGCCGTGCCTTCGAAAGCAAACCTCAGGAAGCGCCTGTGGCGCGTCGCTATTTGGATATGAAAGTACGCGTCCTTTAGATCCACTGAAGCGAACCAGTCCCCGGGACGAACTTGTGCCAGGATCTGCTTCAGTGTTGTCATTCTGAACGCGCGTTTGTGAAGCGCTCTGTTGATGGGTCTCAGGTCCAGAATCGGACGGAGTCCCCCATCTTTCTTTGGCACTACAAAGTAACGGCTGTAGAATCCGCTCTCGGAGGGACAAGCTCTATCGCTACTTTCTCGAGCAAACTGCGAACTTCCTGTCTCAGAACGGGAGCGTTTTGGGGCAAAGTTAATGACGGGACCACGCTGCGGAAGCGGGGCGGTCTGCGTCTGAACTGAAGAGAATAACCGTGCTGAATTGCGGCCAGTACCCACGGCGAAATCCCCGGGATCGCCTTCCACGCATCCAGAAAGTGACACAGCGGGCGCATTAGCTCTGTGGCCGTCGCTGTTTCTAATGACGCCGTGTTTAGGCTGGAGCCCCGCCCCCGCCCGGCTCGCAGCTCTGGCGGGAGGACGGCTCGCGGAGGGCTTTGTGTGGTGTTGGCATTCTCGCGCCCACGAGATGCCATTATGGTTATGGGCTGTGGCTCTGTTGACACAGAGTGAGGCATAAGAGGAAGAAAAAGCTCTTTTTGTGAAGGGATACATGTTTTTATTGCATTTTTCACAAGAACAGGAACCACATTCACAAACATATTGCAATCGTCGCTCGAAGTAACATGATGTGGCCGGGACCGGGGAAGAAGAGACAGGGACAGAGAAGGAGCCCGCGCCGCGAGAAGATCAGCGTGTCTTCCTCGGCATCCAAGCCGTCTTCCTGACGGAGTGGGCAAGAGGAAGAGAGAGCGCGCCGGAGGCCCCGCCCCCAAGCGCCTTGTTCTGTTGCATCAGGTCCCTCATGTTACTTCGAGCAACGATTGCAATATGTTTGTGAATGTGGTACCCCGAGGCTGGCGAGAAGCCAAAGTAGTAGGGGGATCGAGGCTGTGACGGCGGCGCGCGCCGTGGCATCACGTGACTCATTGCTTTGGCGCGCTTCTGCGTCTCCAAATAACGCTCCGTGACCGACTCCACGGCATCACCGAAGAGGCCGGAGGGAGTAATCGGCGCGTTCAGGAGCGTCTTCCGGTCCGCGTCCTTCAGGTCAGCTAATGTGAGCCATAGGTGCCTGATGAGGACGACCAGGAACCCCATCGAGCGGCCAATGGCCTGTGCAGAGCGCTTGGTGGCCATCAGCGCGAGGTCCGTTGCCGAGCGGAGATCCCGGATGACGTCAGCGTCCACAGAGGCGATGCCATCCAGGGACTGGAGCAGCTTTGCCTGGAATACCTGGAGTATAGCCATGGCATGGAGTGCAGAGGCTGCCTCCCCTGCCGCTCCGTAGGCCTTATCCGCCTGGTGGGCCGTAAATCTGCATGGCTTGGACGGCAAGCTGCGGACACAGGTGCGTGGCGACGGTTTCCTCGACGGGGGGCATGCGCACGTATCCGTGGGCTTTCGCCTCGTCCACGTGGGCAAACATGGCCTGCGTAGCAGAGTGGGTGCTACGATGACTAGAATTACGTTTACTGATAGAGTTGTAGCACGATGATTTAAGCGTGAAGAAAGAGAGTCTGACGTAATTGTCGCGCCCATGCATTTTATACTGCCCGCAGACCTGCCAGTATTTGCATATTCACATCAATTGGCCAGCTGTCTCTAGCTGCCGTTAGCCCATAAGATTTCAGCAAAAGTGGAGAAGGGGAGGAGCAAAAGTGGAGAAGGGGAGGAGTTCCCATATACGTCACACGACGTAATGTCGAAGTTACTGCCTCGAAAGGGAACCATTGTAGGCACATTTATTACCCCCCTTTTTTTTGAAACATCGTTGAATAAACGTTTCAAAGTCAAAACGCGGCATGTTTTTTATATGATTGTATCTTAGAAGGGAACTGACTGTCTTTAGAAAAGTTTCGATGTTATTTTCATTGAATCTTTCTTTATCGTTCCTGATAAAGCAGCGTTTATGAGCGTTGTGCTGCTTTGTGTACAGCCGTTACCATGGACACCGCTGTTTCTGCCACTCCTAAAGCTAAATTTAGGCTAAAAATGTACACATTGAAATGTTATTTAACAACAGAAACTTGTTTAAACACATGAAACACATTTGTTCATGACTCAAAATATGCATTATATCAGTTTTGAAAATATTTTTTAAAAACACCTTTTTTAAGCTTTATTTGTCAATGACCCTCATATTTGTTTGATTGCACTGTTAATTCAAAAATAATTAAGCTATTTTTAAATATCAAGATCACCCATTTTATAATTACACAACATAAACCAGAAGTTAAAGGATATTGGTTAAGTGCATCACCTTTTAAAGCTGGGCTCGCCCAGAACAAATCATCTTCCTCCTCATCAAGAACAGCATGAAGGCCTAGCCCTAGAGCAGCAAATAACACAAAACAAAACATTTCAATTGTGCACTCATCAAAACACAGTTGATGGAGATCATTTATTGCATAAATGATCATTTACTTGATTTACTTGAATATATGCTCAGATGGAGACGTACAGTGACAATGCGCTTACCTTGATCTTTTTTGAAATGCCATTCTAGTTGTCCCTTCGTTGTTTTTGCCATCAGTTTTTTCTTCTTGGTGGAGAAGTAATACACCAAACCAGACTCACTGTGATCAGCATGGCTTTATGGTTTTTGAGAGCAGAATATATATTTTTTTCAAGGAGAACAAATCTTGCAATAAAGCAATGCAGATAGTCAAACAGAACATTCAAGATTATGGGCGGGGAGAATAACTTTAGATGCATCGGTCTAATTTAACCATCTTCATTTATTAATATATACAGATTAATTAATATATATATAATTAATATATACAGATTAATTAATAACAAAAAAACAAAAGCAAAAAACTATACAAAATACACCATGCTCTTCTTCAAATTGACATTAAGACCTCTGTTTAAACTAGGCCTAGGTTATATATTAGCATAATGCATAGCATTTTTGGATGTTTCTGCTTCTTTCTTTTTAAAGCTGCTGTATGGCCAGTTCCATTGGCATGTCTAATTAATGTAGATGTTTTGTAGTATTGGCTCCTAAATTGTGGACTGCTGTACATCTTACAAACAGCAGCTTATTATCCCATCGTTAATTTCTAGCCAAGGGTAAATTTTTAGCCAGTTAGTTTGAAATTTATCCTTTGACTGCTTCACCTCTGGGAGATTTTTTTGTGGATCTTCGGTTTGGCTGCTTAGTTGTCGGCCTTTCGTTGTCGGACACTGTTTTCTTTGGATCGTGATCTGCATCATCCGAACTTGTCTTTCGCTTCAGCCAGCGGTCCATATTTAAACTACGCTAACCGAACAATTCATTGTCTGTGGCCGTATTTGTGCGCGCGGGAAATATGCTGCGCATATTAGAAAACAAAGAGAAACGCGCAGTCACATGCTCAAACAATCAACAACGTCACTCTAGATGTGTAAAAAACAAGTGGAAAGCGCGGGCGCGCCGCTGTCTCCTCCTTTCCACAAGCGCTTGCTCTCCCGTGGCATCTGTCGTTGAACTGCGCTCTCCATGATGACAAGGAAGTGCAGTATCGGCAAAAGATTAATTGATTTCTAGCCCTTGCATTAGCTTTACTACTAGATATATTTATGGAGATGAAAAATAATAAGGCGCCCTGTACAGCTATGATCAGCTGTTCGGCCGACCATTCAATGTTGTTACGCTGTAAGCTGATCAGTTGGTTCGTTGGCACAACACCTCCACCGAAATTCAAGCCCTGATATATTTATAAATTAAAGGATCGTAAAACTCTAAATCAGACATTTTTAGAGACTGCTGATGTTTGTTTGCACGCGATGGGACCCTGGTTAAAAATAAATATACTAAAATGTATTTGAAATGCATTACAGTATACTACAAATACATTTACATATTTATGTACTTAGTATAAATACCCTGCAATTTAGTATACTAATTTGGTGTACTAAAAGTCCTCTAAATTGGAACAACTAATTTTGTACTTAATGCACTTTAGTTATCCATAAATAGTGCTGAAGTTCAACTAAAGGTATACTTAAGTATATTTGATTGTGCTGAAGTGGAAATATTGCAAGTATACTTTAGGTTTAAATATCTGGCATTTAAAGACTGATATTATACAGAGATCATACTATCCTTACTAATAGTGATATTAAAACACATTTTAGGCTTAATATTAAGAAATGTGCATTGTGTAATAAAGTACTCCAAATAAAGTTTAATATTTATATCAGTAAGTCTTAAATGCATTACTATTTTAAATACATTTTGATATAGTTTTAGTTTTAAGTGACTAAAAATGACTACGGTTTCCCTGATATCTTTTTTGTTGTTGAAAACAAACACTTTTCCCTGAAAATGTCTTCTTTACTTTTGTAAATTTGTTTGCATTTTGCACCTGTCATTAGATGCATTTTTGTGTTCTTTTTAGATGACTAACATCATCAGAGATGCAAACATTTCAAATGTGCAAGAACGCATCGTCACAGGTTTTGTTTGCACAAAATGTCTCATCACAAATGCTCTGTATTTGCAGTAAATAGACGTTTATTTTCTGGGAAGATGACAAAACCTATTTGCAGTCTAATGATGGTGTCTATTATTGCTGCAATATTAATCAAAATCGTGATACGATTCAGTGAGATTATCAAATCGTAGAAAGGTGATTTAATTAAATGTGTTTTGAAGTGAAGTGCTGCATTGTTCTTTTACGCTCATTGAGCTCATGATACTGTGTTTCAGCTGCTCATTTACAGTAAATGCTGCTTCCCCTGCTCCACCAAAACCACTTTTTGCACCAGGTTGTAAACACATTTTTTTCTGCTGTAAAGTTGGGCATTTTCACATGACGGGTCTATGGGATTGACTCTTACAGTCTATGGATTGACTCTATTTTGCATCCAGTCTCTATAGCGGCCAGTCGATGAATTGCAGTTTAAGTCACTTCCGTGTTGGTTTCAAGAGAGAGACAGGCAGGTTGCCGCTTGATTTCAATTTGACTTTAAACCATTCAACCATGAGACAAAATAACTTTTGTAATTATATTTCTAATGTATATTTTATTATTAAAGTGCAGTGTTATTAACATTTGATTACAGTTTCTGTACCTAAATACCTGAAAAGCTTAAAACACTGTTTATTTCAATCATATCTTTGTTCATTTGTATCTATTTGTTGAGATTGCTAATTTTTTTTCTTTTTTTTTATTACTGAGTGTTTACTTGTCTTTAATAATGCTTGAAATTTATATTAGTTTGGGTAGGTTTTTTTTCTGTGGTGTTTTTAAACAACAGGCAAATGTTCCTTGCGCAAGTGTTTTTTAGCCTAGTTTATTTTTGTTTATGATATTCAGCTGCAATTAAATATTTTCCAATAAGACTAAACGTGAATGATATCTAAGGTTGTTGTTTTTTTTTTTACCTTATTGGAATCGAAATTAGGAATTGATAAGCAGAATCGTAATCGTTAAAATTCAAACGATTCCCAACCCTGTGTATAATATAGGTTCTTTATCAAGAATGAATTCAGGCTGAATGAAAATATGGAGCTTTATGATCTCTGGCATTCACTTAGTATTGATCTTAAGGATTTTAGAGGAAATGTTCTTGTACATTGGGAAAAAAGCACTGTTACTTCTGTCTTCATGAGAAATGCAATGTATTCCGATTGTTTCTCCACATACTATGAATTTACCAGAAAATCCCCGTCTTGCTCTTAGCAGTCATGAGATCCTGAGGTTACAATAAAACAAATCTCAACAAGCTTGTGTTTTCACTTTACATTATTTCAATGTATTTTCCTAGACTTCAGATGTAGATTAATAGAATAAGATGTAATTGCATGTGTGCATACTTTGACAGTCCATTTCCAAGTGTATAGTAAGACATGCTTAAAGAGACTCCTTCTGTAGCTGTCACCCATGCTGTGCATGAGTCAAAATTTCACTTCCTGCATTTCTGTCACATAAATGATGAGCAAAAACACTTCCTTATGAAGGCAAATAGAATGAACTGCTGCCATTTTTTGGTTTCCTTTGTAATTATTTATTTTAAAGCTGTCTTTATTTATTAGCAAGTAGTAAGTTATTTTATTTTATTTGAGTAAGATAGGATCATAAGCGCAATATATTGGGAGACACATGGAGTGGGTCAGACATGATTTTGACCATTAAGTTTTGTTTTGTAGAAAGCCTTTCTTTAAAGTGAAAGGGAAACTTCTAAAGTCGTCATTACGAGCTCATCACATTCAAGTGCTTTGTTGTTGGAAAGAACAGGAATCATGGAGGACACCAGGTTTATTCTTGCTATTTAAAAATCCGAAAATGATATTAATGTTCCCTACTCTCCCTGCTGAATAAACCCTCCCACTAAATCCAGCCTAGGCTGGTTGGTTGGTCTTAGCTGGTTTAAGTAGCTGGTTTAGGCTTGTCTACCAGCCCAGCCAAACTGGTGTTCAGCTGGTTTTAGCTGGTCTTTCAGCTGGTTTTCTGGCTTGACCAGCTAAGACCAGCCTGGTCAGCTAAAAAAAAAAAAGTGTCCAAAACCTGTCACGACCGCCAAGGTAATAAGCACAGGATCCAAAGTGCAGCAAAGTGAGGTGTTTAATATCAAAAGGGTAATCCAAAAAGCGAAATCCAAAACAGGCAAAGGTCAGAATCCAGGTAGGCAAATAACAAAAACAAGAAACAGACAAGGCAGGACAAGGCAGGGCAAAACTCGGGCAACAGACGCGGTGTAACGTTAAACATTGATTCACAAAGAACACAAGACAAACAGGGCTTATATACATGAATGACAAGGGGACAAGGGGACAAGGGGAATGACAAGAGACAGCTGGTGATACAAAATACAGACACCTGGGTGCAAATCACAGACAGAATTGTGGGAGATGAAGTTCCTAGTGCAAGACACCGTGGGGGTAAGGAGGACATCTAGTGGGTACCCGGGGAAACACAACCAGACACTGTGACATGACCCCCTCTCTACGGAGTGGCTCCCAGACACTCCAAGACGGAACACAGAACAAACCAAGAGATCAGGAGGGAGGTAACACGGTGGAGGATCCAGGGGAGGGACGGGGGACCAGGTCCATGCAGGGGAACAAACACGGGGGAACTAGGATAAGACAGGGGCCAGGGAAACATGGACAATAGGATGGGGAAACAGGGGAAAACCAAAAGTCTCTCAGGTGGCCGGGGCCAAGCGAACAATCCATCGGGTGGTCGGGGCAAAGCGAACAGTCCATCGGGTGGTCGGGGCAAAGCGAACAGTCCATTGGGCGGCCACGGCGGTGAAGACCCCTCGGACGGCCACGGCGGTGAAGACCCCTCGGGCGGCCAGGGCGGTGAAGACCCCTCGGGCGGCCACGGCGGTGAAGACCCCTCGGCCGGCCAGGGCGGTGAAGACCCCTCGGGCGGCCAGGGCGGAGAAGACCCCTCGGGCGGCCAGGGCGGAGAAGACCCCTCGGGCGGCCAGGGCGGAGAAGACCCCCCGGGCGGCCAGGGCGGAGAAGACCCCTCGGGCGGCCAGGGCGGAGAAGACCCCTCGGGCGGCCAGGGCGGAGAAGACCCCTCGGGCGGCCAGGGCGGACACTTTCCCCCGGGCGGCCAGGGCGGAGACTTTCCCTCGGGCGGCCAGAGCGGAGACTTTCCCTCGGGCGGCCAGGGCGGAGACGACCCCTCGGGCGGCCACGGCGGAGACGACCCCTCGGGCGGCCACGGCGGAGACGACCCCTCGGACGGTGGAACTGGCACCACCGGCTCAAGCACTGGAACTGGCACCACCGGAACTGGCACTGGAACTGGCACCAACAGCTCAGGCACTGGAACTGGCACCAACGGCTCAGGCACTGGAACTGGAACAGACTCCACCGGCTCAGGAACTGGAACAGACACCACCGGCTCGGGCACTGGAACCGGCACCACCGGCTCGGGCACTGGAACTGGCACCACCGGCTCAGGCACTGGAACTGGCACCACCGGCTCAGGCACCATCGGCTCGGGCACTGGAACTGGCACCACCGGCTCGGGCACTGGAACTGGCACCACCGGCTCGGGCACTGGAACTGGCACCACCGGCTCAGGCACTGGAACTGGCACCACCGGCTCAGGCACCATTGGCTCGGGCACTGGAACTGGCACCACCGGCTCGGGCACTGGAACTGGCACCACCGGCTCGGGCACTGGAACTGGCACCACCGGCTCAGGCACTGGAACTGGCACCACTGGCCCTGGAACAGACACCACCGGTCCAAGCGTGCGCGCAGCCCACACACACCACACGGCTGTGGCCATAATGGCCAGTGTCGCGGTCACTGAGGGCTCAGGAATAGATGTCACCGGCTCAGGCCCAGGAACAGGAACAGACACAGACACAGACACAGGAACAGACACTGGCTCCAGCTCAGGAACAGAGACTGGCTCCGACTCAGGAACAGACACTGGCTCCGGCCCAGAGACTGGAACAGACACCACCGGCTCAGAAACATACACTGCCGGCTCAGGGACTGGAACAGACACCACCGACTCTGGAACAGACACCACCGGCTCAGACACAGGCTGTACGGCCATCTTGTCCATGGACACCGGCTCGGTAAACGTGACGGGAACACTTTCGGCGGCGGCCATCTTGTCCGAAGACACCGGCTCAGCAGACGTGACGTGAACGGTCTCTGGCTGGGCAGACGTGACGTGAACGGTCTCTGGCTGGGCAGACGTGACGTGAACAGTCTCTGGCTGGGCAGACGTGACGTGAACAGTCTCTGGCTGGGCAGACGTGACGTGAACAGTCTCTGGCTGGGCAGACGTGACGTGAACAGTCTCTGGCTGGGCAGACGTGACGTGAACAGTCTCTGGCTGGGCAGACGTGACGTGAACAGTCTCTGGCTGGGCAGACGTGACGTGAACAGTCTCTGGCTGGGCAGACGTGACGTGAACAGTCTCTGGCTGGGCAGACGTGACGTGAACAGTCTCTGGCTGGGCAGACGTGACGTGAACCGTCTCTGGCTGGGCAGACGTGACGTGAACAGTCTCTGGCGTGACAGCAGGCTGTACGGGCATCATCTCGGACCCGTGGTCGAGGCCGAGAGGTTTCCTCCTCCTCCGCCGTCTCTGATGGTGAGTGGACGGCTCTGGACTAGGTGGAGCCCGCTGCGGGGGAACCTCTGGATCGATGTGCGGCCAGAACGGGTAATGGAACGGGATCTCCTCCCGCCCACCTCCACCTCCTCTGCGACCTCCGCGGGTACCGCGAAACTTTACCAGGCGGGTCCCCACGAAAGAATGTTCACGGGGGGGAACCTTAACCGACTTGGTTTGCCCGGTGTTCTTGCGCTGTGGCTCAGGGGAGTTGACCGCCATTCTCTCCTCCATAATCGGAGCCCACAGTGCAAAGCATTCAAAAATGCTCATTCTGGATTCTGGTGCTGATGGTCCTCCTTGTTCCCCTCTGGCAGCGGGGAAATTGCGGCGGGCGCTCATACTGCTTGGATCCTAGAGGGTGAATCAATCTGTCACGACCGCCAAGGTAATAAGCACAGGATCCAAAGTGCAGCAAAGTGAGGTGTTTAATATCAAAAGGGTAATCCAAAAAGCGAAATCCAAAACAGGCAAAGGTCAGAATCCAGGTAGGCAAATAACAAAAACAAGAAACAGACAAGGCAGGACAAGGCAGGGCAAAACTCGGGCAACAGACGCGGTGTAACGTTAAACATTGATTCACAAAGAACACAAGACAAACAGGGCTTATATACATGAATGACAAGGGGATAACAAGAGACAGCTGGTGATACAAAATACAGACACCTGGGTGCAAATCACAGACAGAATTGTGGGAGATGAAGTTCCTAGTGCAAGACACCGTGGGGGTAAGGAGGACATCTAGTGGGTACCCGGGGAAACACAACCAGACACTGTGACAAAACCCTTCTAAAACCAGCCAGGGAAACCTACACTGGTTGTGTTTTCAAAACACCCCTCGCTGCAGCCTGTAGCACGATGACGTAGCTGGATGATCCAATACGTACTGGATGGAGGTGTGTTTAGGTTATAATTCGCATTCGCATGCGCTGGTCTTAAGTGACGTGCTCAATATTGTATTGAGATGATGTTCTAACCTGTGTAGTAGTAGTAGTAGTAGCCTACTGATAAATAGTAATAAGTAATTATTGATGAATAAGTAATTATTTACATAAATGTGATGCTTTCCTAGTTTCTCTCTACATACATGCAAAATAGTTTTTACAACTAAAATGTAAAAATAATATAAATAAAAATAATTTTACAACATTTTAAATCACATGATTTTAAACCTAAATGTAATGGATTTAATGCGTGCATACAGAACATTTTAAAATAAAGCCATTTTATTTTATTCAGGTCATATTTGCTGTTGAGTGGAAGCAAAAATGAGTCAAGTAATTGTCTCTGTAATTTTAATCCTAGAGGTAGGCCTACAATACAATACGGTCTGTAAACAACTTAAAATACCAATACACATGCAAGGGAAAATGCAAAAATAATAACAGCATCAAGAAACTAAATCTTGTCAGAAAAAAAGTGCTTAATGATATTTTGCCAGGGAAGAGTTCCTTCTTTAATGGCTATACTAATTTTTCCACAGTGATCTCATCTGTACATAAGGTTCCTCTTGCCACCCGTCCCTTAAAATACGGAATCGTCCCGTATTTACAAGCAAGATGATTTGTCCCGTGTCAAATCAATAAGGGACGGGATTTGTCCCGTATTTTTCATTAGGCCCACACATAGTTGAATAAAAACATAAGGATTTTGCAGTATGGATAATACTAATAGCAAATATAAAGAAATCAATTTCACAATAAGTAGAGAAGCTCATTGCATGATTGCATTTTAGCGTCTTTGTTTCTATAGCGATGGAGTCGACAGAGTTTTATGTATGTACATCATGCCATGATGTACATACATAAAAAAACAAAACAAAAAAAAACTGAATTTAAGTTTAATATACAAACTGATCACAGCAGTCAGATCACGCAGTTGTCACTCAAGTGATCATTTATATTTAACTTAAACTCAGTTTTTTATTTTATTTTATTTGTACAGACCAAAACACACCACCATGCTATCTAAATAGTCAGCTTGCTGACGATTCTGGAATTTCGGTCAAATACGGGCTATTTTCGCTGTACAATATGCTTTAAATGATTATTCATATATGTAAATATGCATTACTTTAATTACAAGACAGGTGACATAGCTGTTGCAGAAAAAACTAAAAAAGAATAGCAGTCACAGCAGCAATCGTTCTACTCCCCCACCATGTTTAAAGTTTATGGCCAGCCCAATTCGGGAGCCCCAAGCTTCCCAGTAGTAAATACGACTTGAGAGGTTGTTTGTGTCCAATTTTTACCAAGGGAACTAGCATTTACAATATTTCCGATAGCATGTGAAGGCAGCATAAAAACGCTATACATAGCCTATTTATATGGCATGGGTGTAACACTGAAATTCACAGAAGACGAAGATAATTCCAAGGTTTATTAAACAAGTACTAACAAAAAGAGCCAACAACACGAAACAGTGTGCTATGCACAAACAATACCAGACACTGAACTGATGACAAGCAGGAACTAAATACACAGATGATAACGAGACAATGACAGACAGCTGTGATGATAGTTAGTGTCCATGGTGATTGATGACGTGCAGGTGATGGCTGATAGTGTGCAGGTGGGAAACATGAGGGATGCTGGGAAGTGTAGTGCCGTTGAGGTGTGTGACAGTACCTGTGAGCAGGCGGCCATGGCGGAGATGACCCTTCAGGCGGTGGTGAGACGGAGGGAGGAGCCATGGTGGAGAAAGGACTGACGACTCCAGGGGGCCAACTGACGGAGGTGGAGCAGGTGGAAGAGGATACTCGGATGAAGGGCGGAGAGCCAGAGGCGGAGACCGGGGATCCACCGACCCTGATGGAGTTGGCGACTGGCAGACCTGCGGCGAACCCAAATCACAGAAGATGGACTGAGGGTGAGCTGAGGGGCTGACAGGAAGCAGAGGCAGGGATGAGAGATGGATGATGGGAGGAGGCGGGAGGCTGGGTGGGAGTTCAGAATCAGGCTCAGGTTCGGGGACAGACACAGGTTCTGACGTGGTGGCGGCCATCCTGGCTGAAGGCTCAGGCGGTGTGGCGTCGGCGGCCATCGTGGCTGAGGACTCAGGCGGTGACCATCTTTGCCAAGGACACAGGCATGGCAGGCATGACGTGAACAGTCTCTGGCTGGGCAAGCATGGTGTGAAGATTCTCTGGCTGGGCAAGCATGGCGTGAAGAGGCTCTGGCTCGGCAGGCCTGACGTGAAGACATTCAGGCGGTGTGGCGAAGAAGATGGCTGGTGATGGTGGTTGAGTGGTTGTGTAATTATCAGCCTCACCCACGGTGAAGGCTGAACCGTTCAACAACAGCACATGATCCAGGTATTGTGCGAATGAACATGGTTTAGCGGCTGAAGCTGGCTGGTACAGAGGATCATCCAGTCCAAGCACGAACACGTTCTTTAGGACGTCATCTGTCCAGGTGAGCTGTTGTGAAATATCTAGAAACTCACAAAGGACATTTCTTTATATGTAAACAACTAAGAAAAAACAACTAAGAACTGCTTGGTTGCCACATAATATAAGATTCTCAATGAATATCTGTATTAAAGATGATTGCCACAATATAAATGTATCATAAAAGCAGTTCTTCTAAATGTTCCAACAAGCAAAACCGACAGCGAGACAGTGACAGAATCCCATATCGTCTGGTAATTTTAGTTTTCTCCAAAGCAAACTAACACAGTCACTGTATTGAATTTCTGGGACGCTTGTCTCACTAACTGTGATTGGACAAACACTCAAAACTAGTGTGGTAAAGAACTTCCTTTACCTTGTCAGTGGTTTCGTTTCAGAGGAATAAGTGCGCTGTGTTACAGGCTTTCGACACCAGTTTCTTGCGCTGCTTTACTGCTGACGATCCAGCCAGTTTTTGTGTCAGGTACATCGGAATAAAGGCGTAAAAATGAAACTCAGATTATTATTGATCACACTTTTCATTGCTGCAACAGGTAGTACACTATTTTACATTATTACTCGCTTTGAAAGGAAATGTTAAATTACACTGTGTGTCCACCATTAATTAAACATTGTGTTATTTAGCCTAATTAGTACCTACTGACATAACATACAGTACTAAATCGCTCTGCACTGGAGCTTGAAAAAATACTAATATATGGTACTATATGCCAACAAAGTGCAAGCCAGAAAACTGATTTCTTCAAAAAAGAAGTGACTGTGTGCTGCAACATACAACTTCTGTATCCTATAGCCTAATTTAATTAATATTTAACTTTTGTGATTAGGTTATTTTTATTCATGAGAATAATTTTTTTAAACAAAAATGACAGGGAAGAGATTTATTTTTTGACATACTTTTCGAGAACTAGTTTCGATTTCCATGCATGAGTTGAATCAACGCTATGAAGAGAAAATACTGAGGTCAAATTTTGTATAACGCGTCAGAACATTATAAAGAGTAAAGAGCAAGAAATAATAATAGTCTGAAATGTTTTTGTCTTGAAGTTGGGATGATGTAGGCTAGTTTTCTTCCCTTAATATTTAAAATGGACTAACTAGTCCAGTTCAGAAGTGTAAACTCTTAAGTGTACAAAAACTGTAACTGGGGTGGTACCCTTTCATAAATACACCTTTGTACTTAAAGAGTGCATATTAGTGCCAAAAGTGTACATATTAAATTGTAAATTAGAACCTTTTTAAAGGGGAGGGGGATTTAAGGTTTATTGGGACACTTTTTCCCAGTCATCTCAATGGCAAAAAGTAACCCAATCAACCTGAACTTCCCCCTACTGTCCCAATGACAGCTTTTGAACCATTTCTTCTGAGAGTGTACCCAAGTGCACATTTTTGTCTACTGGTAAACAGACTTTCCCTAAAGCAAAGAGAGTGTCTGTTAATTTTGTCAGCACTTTCTGTTATGAGGCTAATCTAAGGATCACACATCACGTGAAATCGGCTGAAGTGAATTATCACATTTCCCTATTGGGAAATTGTAAATGTGTACTTGTGACAACGCACACACTTATTGGGAGGAAGTGAATGTATGTAACACCATGTGCAAAACAGATGGAGGCTCTCTGTTGCTCTGTATTTTTCTTACTTCCTCAAAAACGTTTACTGAGCTAAATATTGTTTTATACAGGTAATTATTATTATTTTTAAATTATGAATCTTTTGTTTTGTCACTGAATTCTTTTGGCAGATGTAGCTCACGCTTGGGAACAAATTTTCTCACAATCCTACATCACAAGTCTGCATCTTTTTCCTCAGCTCTCACCTCAGGTGAATATAGTTCAGCTGTTATGGTCAAACCGACCACAACAACCCACCACCCGAAAACAACAACAACTTGCCCCCCGAAGACAACAACAATTTGCCCCCCGAAGACAACAACAACTCACCACCCGAAGACCACAACAACCCACCACCCAAAGACCACTCACCACCCGAAGACCACAACAACCTACCACCCGAAGACCACAACAACCCACCACCCGAAAACAACCCACCACCCGAAGACAACCCACCACCCGAAGACCACAACAACCCACCACCCGAAGACAACCCGCCACCCGAAGACCACAACAACCCACCACCCGAAGACAACACACCACCCGAAGACGACAACAACCCACCACCCAAAGACCACTCACCACCCGAAGACCACAACAACCCACCACCCAAAGACCACCCACCACCCGAAGACCACAACAACCCACCACCCGAAAACAACCCACCACCCGAAGACAACCCACCACCCGAAGACCACAACAACCCACCACCCGAAGACAACCCACCACCCGAAGACCACAACAACTCACCACCCGAAGACAACACACCACCCGAAGACGACAACAACCCACCACCCGAAGACGACACACCACCCGAAGACGACAACAACCCACCACCCGAAGACGACACACCACCCGAAGACGACAACAACCCACCACCCGAAGACAACACACCACCCGAAGACGACAACAACCCACCACCCGAAGACGACAACAACTCACCACCCGAAGACAACAACTCAACATCCGAAGACAACAACAACTCACCCCCCGAAGACAACAACAACTCACCCGAAGACAACAACAGCCCACCACCCAAAGACAACAACAGCCCACCACCCAAAGACAACAACTCACCACCCGAAGACAACAACAGCCCTTCCACCAGCACCAACGACAAAGGGGAGTTATAATGTTACTGATGCAAAAGGCAATATCTGTATTCTGGCTGACTTGGAAATCGGGATCCGTGTGAACACCATGGAGGTAAGAAGCTTTCTGTTGGAGTGATAGATCTATGTTACATCCAAATGCAATTCCTGCTTATTATATTTAAACCGCTTGTATCCTTCACACTGTCTACCTTGTCATTTTTCCATATTCCATATAAATATTATCCATTGTTCTGAAACATTTCTGTCTTTCTAGGTTAATGGCACATTCATTGTTCAGCCAAGCAAAACTACTTCCAGTGGAGATTGTTCGGATAAAACGGCTAAAATAATTCTCAGTTTTAACGAAGGCCATTTTATCCTAAAATTTAAAAATGTAAGTCTGTTTATGGATTTTCAAAAATAGCCTATTCTGAACAATGTTGTCATGTATGATGAAATTTAATCAACAAAAGATATCGTATACATTTAGAAGATCTAGAAGATTCTTTTACCTTTGTAGTTAGTCTCACATCATATATATCTGGCAACATATGGCAATGGAAGCTGCGGTTGCCATAGTAACTACATCTCATACAATAAACAGAATATAATGGCTCTCAAACCAAACATTTGCTATAACCACAGCTATACCAAACTATTTGAGTTATGGCGAATAATAACATTACAGAAAAAAAAGAAGAAAAAAAAAACGTATACCAAACTGGGCCGAGGACAAAAAGGCCATTCTTTTAGAAGAATACGGTAAAAGAAAAAACACCATCAAAAGTCGATATAATCCATAAGTCACTCATGTGCACAAGACCAAAGCCTGGCAGGAGATAACGGAAAATATTTACTCAAGAAATCTAGCTGTCAAGCGCACAGTAGAAGAAGTCATGAAAAAGTATGAAAACGTAGTTGTGAGCTCAAGAAAAGAAACTACAAAAAGGAACCTGGAAAAACCGGTGAGTTATATATGCTAGCTAAATTGATTTACGTGACTGGATATATTGTATAAAAAAGTAGCTCTTGGTTTAATACAGTTAAACAAATGTTTTATTGTGTAAAGGAGGAGGGCCACCGCCACAAGACCTATCCAAGACATCAAAACTGCTACAAGAAATATTAGGCTCTACTCTACTCGGGAAGCAGGTAAAATAATGCAGATTAACGCTAATGCATTTTGTAAAATGTCTTTTGCTTTCAAAGATGGTCATGATGTAAAGATACAGAGTTTTGGCAAGGTGCAATAATAATAATAATATATTTTTTCAGCCTATCCACCCCAAACTGGGAAAATGTTCCTGGAGCAACAAGCCCCACTTCCAGTCATCCAGCCGTGAGGTTAGTGACATTAGGTTATTAGTGACAGCTGTGTCACATTCGGTAACGAGTAAAAAGCAAAAACATTTCACAATTGTGACCCTAGACCACAAAACCAACAATACATTGTATGGGTCAAAATTATCGATTTTTCTTTTATGCCAAAAATCATTAGGATATTAAGTAAAGATCATGTTCCATGAAGATACACTCACCTAAAGGATTATTAGGAACACCTGTTCAATTTCTCATTAATGCAATTATCTAATCAACCAATCACATGGCAGTTGCTTCAATGCATTTAGGGGTGTGGTCCTGGTCAAGACAATCTCCTGAACTCCAAACTGAATGTCAGAATGGGAAAGAAAGGTGATTTAAGCAATTTTGAGCGTGGCATGGTTGTTGGTGCCAGACGGGCCGGTCTGAGTATTTCTCAATCTGCTCAGTTACTGGGATTTTCACGCACAACCAATTCTAGGGTTTACAAAGAATGGTGTGAAAAGGGAAAAACATCCAGTATGCGGCAGTCCTGTGGGCGAAAATGCCTTGTTGATGCTAGAGGTCAGAGGAGAATGGGCCGACTGATTCAAGCTGATAGAAGAGCAACTTTGACTGAAATAACCACTCGTTACAACCGAGGTATGCAGCAAAGCATTTATGAAGCCACAACACGCACAACCTTGAGGCGGATGGGCTACAACAGCAGAAGACCCCACCGGGTACCACTCATCTCCACTACAAATAGGAAAAAGAGGCTACAATTTGCACAAGCTCACCAAAATTGGACAGTTGAAGACTGGAAAAATGTTGCCTGGTCTGATGAGTCTCGATTTCTGTTGAGACATTCAGATGGTAGAGTCAGAATTTGGCGTAAACAGAATGAGAACATGGATCCATCATGCCTTGTTACCATTGTGCAGGCTGGTGGTGGTGGTGTAATGGTGTGGGGGATGTTTTCTTGGCACACTTTAGGCCCCTTAGTGCCAATTGGGCATCGTTTAAATGCCACGGCCTACCTAAGCATTGTTTCTGACCATGTCCATCCCTTTATGACCACCATGTACCCATCCTCTGATGGCTACTTCCAGCAGGATAATGCACCATGTTACAAAGCTTGAATCATTTCAAATTGGTTTCTTGAACATGACAATGAGTTCACTGTACTAAAATGGCCCCCACAGTCACCAGATCTCAACCCAATAGAGCATCTTTGGGATGTGATGGAACGGGAGCTTCGTGCCCTGGATGTGCATCCCACAAATCTCCATCAACTGCAAGATGCTATCCTATCAATATGGGCCAACATTTCTAAAGAATGCTTTCAGCACCTTGTTGAATCAATGCCATGTAGAATTAAGGCAGTTCTGAAGGCAAAAGGGGGTCAAAAACAGTATTAGAATGGTGTTCCTAATAATCCTTTAGGTGAGTGTATATTTTGTAAATTTCCTAACGTAAATATATAAAACAATTATTTTTGTGAGTAGATGCAGCAAAATACGAACATTAATTGACAACTTTAAAGACTATTTTCTCAATGTTAAGATTTTTTTGCACTCTCAGATTCCAGATTTTCAAATACTTGTATTTCGGCCAAATATTGTCTTATCCTAACAAACCATGCATCAATGGAACACTTTTTTATGGTGTATAAATCTCAATTTAAATTGACCCTTGTGACTGGTTTTGTGGTCCAGGGTCACAATTTAATTGTTAATATAAATAAAAAGTTGTTTTATCCGTTTTGTTTTCAGACAGTCACCCAAGGAGAGAGGATCGGCCAGAGTAACATCTGGTCTCGCTGAACTTCAATGAGAAGTTTTTTTGCTGCAGAAGAGGAAAGCAGAGTTGGAGATTTCTAAATTATAAATTTTAAATATGCAGAACATAATGCTTCAATACAAAATTAACAAACTTGCGCATGAAGGATTAATAAATTTATACCCAATAAGAGAAGAATAACACAAACATTAATTTGTTGAGAATTTATTATTCAAATGATTTTTAATAGACCTACATAAATATTCATTTTATATAATAACCCAGTGTAATTTTCTTATTGTAAATGTTTCAATGTCTGTTTTTTCAATAAAAATGTACTTTCATACTGAAGTCTGTTTTCATTTTATTTATTTTTTATTTTGAACTTATTAATTTATACAGCATCTAATCTGGAAATTAATATACAGTTTATTTTATATTATATCACCCTCCACGTCTTAATTTGGGTGCACTGCTTTATCAGGGTCAGTATGAGGGTCATCCTTCTTGTGTTATTCTTGTGCACTATAAAAAAAAAAAAAGGTTTTTGATATGTTAAACAGGATGACACAGGCAATCATGACTCTCCCTGCTCTTGTTGGTTCCAGACGTGGTGAAGACAGTGAAATCTCTTTTTAAGATGGCCAATCATCCTGTCTATGATTACTCTGTTTTTTGTTAGAGCAGTGTAGTATCGTTCCTGCAATATGAAAAACGGAAGATGATAGCTATCTCTATTTCTGCACATTTAACTAATTTTATTGATCTATTCATCTTAGCTATACTGGTGTTATTTAAATGAATTTTACCTGTGCAGCTCCTATTGGATTTCTAAAAGGTGTCATAAGCCATGAACGACAGGGTTAGCTGATTGATTATGAGATAGTGACCCACATCATATCAGTATGATGCAGTTATGTAGATAATGTTTGTTACTCAGGTGGTTTATTGATTGTTACAGGATTGTTGTTGTGATTTGAAAATTGTGTGATGGTTTTATAATACATTATGGTTCTAATTTTATTGTGTTTGTGTATTTTTGATAACATTCTAATGATCTTTTTTTGGACTTTCCAGGATGAGACCAAAAAAAAGGTCTATGCCGAGTATGTGGAGTATGATTTGAACTATGCTTTCAAACGTGGAGGTAAATTCCCTGCCATATGACTGGTCCAGTTTGCCTTATAAAACACCCACAACAACACACATCCTCAATTTTCAGCAATTTATTCCTAGGACTTTCAACTGTTACCTGTACAGTTTTTTATTGGGCATCTAAACAAAGAGGTTAAATATAAGTATCTGGCTTTTTTCACTTTAATAAGTTATATATATTTTAACTTATTGGTTCCTCAAAAATCTACTGAAAACAGAATTCTTCAAAATCTTTTTAAAAAGATATAAATAGCCAAGCCTCAATAAAACAAATAAGCACTAGTGAAGAATACTTTCCCTCACTGTAAAAAATTCATATGCATGAATGCATTTCATTTTGAATTCAAAATCAATATGACTTTAGTTTTTATGTCCATGTGAATACATTTTCCCAATTTCAAACATGAGTTGTAGTGGAAGAGTTTTGACCTATAATTATGACTTTTCGTTACAATTTCGTTTGTATGTTTGATTAAATTATTTTTATTTTTGTCAACAAAGCATTGAGAAATTACACAGGGAAGAACGAGTCTCTTGAGCTGTTTTCTGCGGATCCGGGTCACTCTTACTCCTGCAGTGCTGAGACCGTGTACATGGGGAATGGTGTGAGTCTAGATCTGACCAATTACAGACTTCAGGCCTTCAACATCAAAAACAAGGAATTTGGACCAGGTAAGTACAGAGTAATGACACTTCAATATCTTAAAGCACCCCATCCTTGTAGTCCTTAAAGAAACCTCTATGTTACACTCTACATCAAGTTATGTTGCTATTTGGACTATCCTCTTTGCCTTTTTATTGCACTGTATAGCTTATGTCCTGGTCACAGGGATTTTACCAAGTAAGACATGTTCCTGGATCAACATATTTTGTGTCATATTCCTAACTCTACCCATAAATTATCCATAAAATCAGAGGGAAATGATGGTGAATAACACTGATGTAGAAGCACTTGTTGTAAGCCTTAACATGACATAAACTGTGAACTCAAATCTGATTGGTTGATTGGAATGTTGTTCCAGGATCAACAAAGATGCTGTTATAAAGTCCAAAGGCTACCTAACATATTATTAACTAATGTGGATGCATGTTTTTTTTTTTTTAAAGGGGTGATTGATTATGAGTTCACTTTTCTAACTTTAGTTAGTGTGTAATGTTGCTGTTTGAGCATAAACAACATCTGCAAAGTTACAACGCTCAAAGTTCAAAGCAAAGGAAGATATTTGCTTTTAAAGAAATAATTTTTTAAGGACTACAACAAACGGCTGGTAGGGACTACACAACATTCCTCCCGGGTTAGTGACATCACCAACACTATAATTTACATAAACCCCGCCCACGGAACACGCAGTCCATGTTGAGAAGAGGAAGAGTTATTGTAGTAAAGCACATTTGTGAGTCTGCTCAAGCTGTCGCATCCGTCTTTTCACATGCAGTACAGTACGTAACACAAATGCAATAGCATGTCACTCTGTAGGCATCTTACAACAGTTCCTACACAAGCGATTTATAGATTATCATGACAAAATATGCTAATCAAGGACTTTAAGATAGTTAACTCCACATCAGCTACATAAATTCGTCAACTAACCATTCAGAAACATCCTGTTGCATTCTACATGTTGTCACTTCTTCTTGAGTCTCTCCTTCATTGCCCGACTCCAGTTTAAACATAAAAGGCAGAACAGTTTCTGACATTTTAGCTGCTAACACACACACCAGCTCTTGAAGCTCCGCCCTCTGTGCCGGGAGCAGCAGCTCATTTGCATTTAAAGGGACACACACGAAACGACGCATTTTTACTGACCCTCAAAAGGGTCAACTTTAATATGCTGTAAAAAATTATCTATAGGGTATTTTAAGCTAAAACTTCACATACACACTCTGGGGACAACATAGACTTATTTTACATATTGTAAAAAGGGGCATTATACCCTTTAAATCATATGAAAGTCTGCTACTTTTTTAAATAGCTTTTTTATTATTTGACATGACAACTTTAAATGTCAAGCACATTCAATTATTATCTGTAATACAACTGTAAATGAGCAGTTGTGTCTTCAATTTTGGCCACCTTTTTAAGTATTATGTATATCTGTTTCTACTGAATTATTGCTATTTTAAGACTGGAAAAAAATACCCAACTTTTGTCGAGATTTACAGTTCGGATGAGTCGACGCTAGTTGCTGAAAGTCAGAGCCAGTCTTCAGATTTGAGTTGACAGATTTGACAGAAAATTGCATAGTGTAAAATGATCACCGACTTTTGTTTCTTTTAGTTTCAGATTATATTTCCGTCCAGTCAGAGAATCAAACATGTTTGATATTGTTTGTTGTTTAGTGTTGGATTCCCAGTTTTTCCTGAACCACTCACAAAGTTTATGCCTAGTGTTTTAAAAATGAAGTGGTGTAGTGTGTTCCAGTCTTTAATTTTTGCCTTTAAAACAGAAAATTGACTCTGTTTTCGTTTCTTCCAATGAGATACAAGTTCACTGTGCTCTATTTGTGTTTGTCCAACAGCTGATCTATGCAAGGCTGATAAACCGGACTACCGCATTCCCATCGCCGTGGGCATAATCCTCATCATTCTCATCGTCATTGTAGTCATTGCTTATCTTATCAGCAGAAAACGGAGAAGTAATGGGTACCAGTCACTATAGAGGCCTGTAAGTCCTGATTTATACCAGCGATTCAGGTTTACAGGAGATTTAATGCTGTTATGTACGTCTTAAGTGAATGTTACTCATATACTAATGATGAACATGGATGGCTTAGGATCTGTCCTACTATTCAGAGACCGAATGCCACATTCTAACACAAGCTACAACCATACAAACATGGCTAAGTTAGTGCATGCCTTATTTAGCCTACCTTCATAAACTTTTTTGAAAGAACCTAACCTAATCCTGACATTACAGAAGGATGTGTAAAATCTACTTTTGCTCCATCTTGTGTAAGTGTTCTTTTCTGTAGGTGCTCTTCACTGCTTTTAATGCTTGTGTCATGCATTGCATTTTCTGTGATTGGCTGATCAGCCAATGTTAATCTGATTAATATGTCCAAATTTGTTTTCAAACCAATAGGCTGCATAAAAGGGAATTCAGTTGCTCATGTTTATGATGGGATATATATAGGCCTTCACTATGTTTTGTAATTAATAATATAATAGGTTTTTGCAAACTGAAGGGTTTTACTATTCTGTATTGTGGTCTGATCCTTTAACTCAAGCTGAATGCACTGAATAATGGGAATAATGTGTAATTTTGGATACAAAAACTAAAATAAGAATTCCCCAAAAAAGGTTACTTTTTTAATATGTAGCATTACATAGAAAACTATTCTGTAGTTGTCATGGTATGTCATGGTAATGCATCTATAAAGCTGGTCCTGATTTGTCTTTCTCAGTTTTTGTATTTTTCCCACTTTAATTAATTTCATGTGGATTATCTTTTGTATATTAGTGAAAACCAAAAGTTCTGTGGTGTAGAAATGGAAGAGGAAGAGGGGAAAACACAAGCATTATTTTTGTCTGTGTTATGTGGCGGCACAGATGCAGAATCATGCAAAAGAGTATTTAGAACAGTTTTCTATTCATTTCACCAAAATATGAGACCACGCTTTGACTAAACAATATTTAAAGCAACATATCTAAAATCATCCTCTAAATTGTCATTTTTTTTTTCTTCTAAATTTGTTTTTGGTTTTAGTAAGTCCTGCTTGAGAAAATCAACTTTTTAAAACCTTTGTATGCCTTTATTCATGCTATAAGGTTAAACATTGAGAGTATTTTTTGGATTTAAGATTTTTTGTGCCATTTTCAAACTGCGTGCAATCGAGGTGGCGCTCGAGAGCTCATGCAGCACAGATGCGTCTATAGAAACAGTTGGGAATTGCTAGGAAATTTGAAACCAGATACACTAGTCTTTTCTGCCTCATCTTAAAGTTGTCTTTCTCTTTCAATACATTTTACTTTGTATTTTCTGTTTACCTTGCATATTCTTATGTCTATGCAGCTCAGTAGTGTTTGTTGACATCTCTATTGCAAAACTATTTTCTTAGTTTTCTTGCTTCTTTTATAAAGTAGAGTCCCGCACTGTAAAATATGACAGTGGTTTCGTTCAGCCTTTCCATTTGTATTGTCGAAAGACCAATGGCAAGCCTTTTTAACATTTAATCCTTAAAATGTACCAATATGTATTTTCATGCTACTAGTGCTTATTTTTTTTAGATACTAGTATCTATTCCATTAGGTACTAGTACTTATTCATTTCATTTGCTACTAGTGCTTATTCTTTAGGTACTAGTACCTTTTTAAAGATACTAGTCTTTATTCTAGTCTACTAGATACTAGTCTTTAGTCAGAATACATACAATCTTGCTTTTTATATACGTGACATACATAGCACGGGTAAAATTTTGGATGAGTGATAAGAATAAGGTCACCCATGCAATGGATAAATTAACAGCTTATGGATGTAAAGGCAACTTAACTACATTAATATTAATGAAAAATAAAAGTGACTTACATAAATCTCCTTGTTCTCCTTGTGTGTTTCTATGCGTGTTAACAATTTAGCAGCAAGCCAAAATCAATTCAAACAAAGTCCATAATGTGCATTTTCATAATGTTCATGCACCTTTGAACCCTTGCGCAATGGGTTTAGCTTTGTCATCATCAGTGAAAAGACTGTTCAGCCTCTCCAGAATCACACTGGCAATCGACTCGGCTGTTGTATTCAAGATAGGGATGAATGCATAGAAACGTTTTTGCACAGCATGGTCCCTGTCAATGTATCTGTGTGGTCCCTGTCCCTGAGTCTGTGTGGAAACGTCAGTAGTCTCATCTCTTGAATTGCTACGAATCTAGCTGACTTCACCTCTTCCATTATATGCTCCCTGATGACTGATAGCATGCAATCCAACAGCTCATTTTGTACAGTCTTTGATATAACTTTGAAGACTGTGGCAGTTTTCAAGTGCTCCTCAAACACCTCGTCTAGCGACGCTATACCAAGTTGACCAGTCCATGAAAAATGCCAGTGTGGCTTGAGCCTTCACTCTCATCTTTGCCCCTCAATGCTAATTCGAACAGGCCACAAAACTTCACACAGTCGATAAGACGGCCTAGAATGTGGCGGTTCTTACTAACCTCGTCATTGTGACGACGTACAGCTATCCGGTAACTGTCGTCCAACTGTGTGGCAATGTTGACCATCCCGAAAGCCGCCAATTTTAGGCAACTGTCTATATGCATTTTCGCTGTTTCATGCTTTTTCACCTTCTCCGAGAGATATCATATCAGTGACACCTGTAGTTGTCCATGCGATGTCCGTCCTGTTCTCGGGATGGAACAGAATGGGTAGCAGAATAAAGCATTAGCTACTTTGCAACCTGCTAGCCATTTTTTCTGCTCGTACCAGTTCCTCGAGAATCCTCTATTATATGATTTCCCACCCTTTGTAGATACTTGTTTTATTTTTAAATTTGCTCTTGGTTGCTCTCTTATTGAAGTAGTGTTTCATAATTCACAATTCAAAATTGTTTTAAAATATTATTGGATGTCACTTAATCTTAAAGATTATTAATAGAGGTATGTTTGGTCCCACCAATCGATGCACAAGTTAAGGTTACGTATGATGACGAAAGCAGGTTAGTGCGAGCCCTCCCGGAACCCATAGAGAATGCATTGCAGTGCCTGCAGTTCGGAAAAAAAAATCTTTGTATGGAAGTCTATGAGAACACTCTGGGCGATTTTTGGCCAGAGTGAAATCGCCCAAAAAGAGGCGGTACTCCACAGAACGTGACTTGACGCTGATTGGACTATATCCAGAGGCAGAATAGTCAGTCTCTAGAACAGTTACAGCTAGCATCAAAACTGTTGAATATTGAACAAAAAGCAAACAAAATCCCTACCTTTTGCACTTTGGTGATTCGTCGCCCAATCGCCCTAATGAAGAAACCGTGTGCTGAGCTTACAATCATGTTTCGCTGTATATCCTATGTTTTTATTAATAATTTTGGTGTATTTTATTGTTCATTTTTGTGTGTTTTTCAAAATAAATGAACTGAATTCATTTTGAGTCTGCATCCATCATTAAATTAGTTTGGGCAAATGAGGACATAAATTAGGTTAAACTAGGCTACTGCATGTCCGCCCATAGAAAAAGAAATAAATATAAAAATGAACTGATTCAAGAAGAATGATCCAGGAATTTCACTTTTCTGTTTACATGACTAAAGTTTGGTCACCATGATTATTACGTTATGTAAATACAGTCACTTATTTTTGTTAGCTGGGTAAATTGTAACGGTTAAATGTTACAATGGACTGCCATAGAAGTCTGTATGAACTCCTCAAGCTCCAGAAGGGAGAAGGGCGGAAATATTCCGAAAACCCCATAACGGAGTCTTTTTCAGGGATTTGGGCCGCAATATAATATTGTTTTGAACGCATACTTAAAGAACAGCCGAAGAAAATGACGAGTAAGATATCTTATAAATAATGTGTATTTTATATATTGTTACTTATTTGCAACAACCGAACCTGGACTGATCCGAGACTTTTTCTGACGCTGTTCCTCAGGCGAACCCGAGGCAGATGTTTCGGATGTTGCAACGCAGAGCGCGAGCGATTCAGGCGAAGCGGGGACGTTAGTGGAAGTTACTTTCCAGAAGAACCCACGTCAAAAATACAAATACCTGGAGGCAGAACCCAAGATTTTAGGGGTACACGTAAAGTTCGCGTCAAAGTAGAATACAATGTGTTGTGAAACACGTCCACTACTGAAGAGTTGTACATGTCTCATCCACAGGTGACGGAGATCGCGCTGACTGTCTTCTTCATTGGTTGCAGAATTCCGTTTATTATAGGAATGTCTTTTGAACACAGACCGTATGATTTCAGTATGTCTCTTGAATGGATGACAGACACCATCATGCTAGCGTTTTCCGTCGTTGTAAGTGTTCATCGTTTGTGTTTTAACTGCAGGCATTATTATTATTATTATTTTAGTTTTTACATATTTAATAAGCCTGCTTAAAAGCAATTTTAAGTTCATGCCTTGACGGATAAATCAGAGATTGGAGGGCCACTGTCCTGCAGCTGTGACCCTGATGAAAACTCTCTCTAACCTGCTTTCTAGTGATCCTGAAGACATTGGCTGCGTCTGAAATCGCTTAGGCTATACTGTCTTGTGTAGGCTACTTATGTTGAATAGCCTAAGTAATTACTTCACGATTGTTAAAAAAAAAGTAGGCTATGTTCTATATTATAAGTGTTAAGTATTATATGTGTGTGTAGGCTGCTCTAGTATGAATGTAATCCGGACAAACTACATTCGCCACAATGTCATTATCATGTGACACCAGGGTCAGTTGCGTTGCTCACTGTGTTTCACAAATCCTCTCCTGTGGCCTCATGGGATATTAAAGTGTCCATAATATGCACACTTCAGAATCTCGCCGGAAGAAGTAGCCTAGGTCATCAGGGTACTTTTTCTCTACTCTTTTATGAGTACTGTGAATTCGGACATGAGTGTTTTGTCACATACTGTTTTTCGCCTACTATGAATTATGCGATTTCAGATGCAGCCATTGATTAGCTTGTTCAGTGTTTGATTAGGTTTGGAGGCGGAGCTAAACTCTGCAGGACAGTGACCCTTCAGGACAGAAGTTGCTCATCCCTGGTGTAACACTATGTTTTCCTTAAACAGGGCATTGTTGCTGGCAGTGTGGCGATAGCAGCGCAGAAACTCCACCTACCGACAGTAAGAGTATCTGGACACATAGCAACCAAAAAAAAAGAGGAAATTTCATATTAAAAAAGTGTCATCATGCTATAGTTATGCTCTATAGGTAGAATGAGCCCACTGAAATTTTGAGTACCCATTCAGAATGTGTCAGGAAATGAGCATTTCTGAGCTTATGTGTGTCAATTTATTTCTTAACAGCTCAAGGCATGTTTGGGAATGCAGGTGGTCACATGTGTGACATATACTTTCTGTCTCTTCTTCACGGCTACTCGACAAATATACCCTGGTGTTTGCTGGCTTTACTACCATTATAACGAGACAATTCCTGAAAACAGCACATGTACACTTGCAGGGGTAAGCTAAACTGTTTTACAGAGAAAATGTCAATGCTATTCTTGTCACTGAATGTTGTTCTCCTTTGAAAATAATGCTCTCCATACTAGATGTGGGAAAGCAAAAACTTACCTGAAACGGTTTCTAAATGTAGAAATCCCTCATGTCGTTAATTTTCGAAACACAAATGAAGATCTTTTTGATGAAATCGGAGTTTTCTGTCCCTCCATTGACAGCTACGCAACAACCACTTTGACGCTTCAAAAGGTTCATAAAGAGATTGTGAAACTAATCCATATGAACTGAGCGGTTTAGTCCAAATTTTCTGAAGAGGCTCAATCACTTTATATGATGAACAGATTTAATTCACATATAAACATTCATCAACTCACACATCAGGGTTGGTAAACAGAAGCTCTAGGGCTCGGGGATTGACAAAACAGCTATTACATGATTATGAAATATTTGCCATTAAATGATTTATATATCGTTTACCCTCCTTACTCACACAGCAGGGATTCGATCATCTGGCTTCAATGGATCAACTCATGGAGGCGACTCAGATCGTTCTCTCTCTCACTCTCGCCGCGTACTGTTGCAAGGTGATTCCCTGCTGCACTGCCAGATCTCATGTGGTAAGCGATGCTCATTTCATAAACCTTTCCAGGCTGGCGACCAGAACGAATGATGTGAAATATGATGCAGAGTTCTCGATTGTAAACACTTTCTGTCTTTTTCAGCCTGTCATCGCCATGATGCCACCCACAGCTCCACAGTGAAAGTGAGAGTGTGTGCACCTAAAAAGACATAATTTTATCTAATAATACTAATAAAACTGGCACATTATTAGACACACCAATACATTATACTATATTCAAACATAATATCACTATTTCTATACATTTATTTTCAGAGCATGAAAACAACAACCCAAGTTAGTATTTTTTTAAATAATGTGCACTTATTTCTGAACACAAAATTGTATAATAACCAGTATGAATTAATCAATATGAATTAATATCTTTACAATGCAAAATGTAAAACGGTGTAAGAATGGCCTTTTACAGAACATATACTGTAAGATAGTCGCTATATTGACAGTGTTAATACTCAAATAAGAGGTTATTAAAATGTAACAATTTTAAAATTTCAATTTCTGTGTAGACAGCATTCTTCTAGCATACATGCATGACAATAATTATATTAATGTATTAATAGCTATGTTTTCATTCACCCATTTTTATGTGAATTTTGGGATATCGCATAAAAAAAACCCGCTGGATGGAAACGGCAAGATGCGCATATAAACGTATGCGCTCAATTGAGTCGGATAAATTTTTTTTGTCCGATAAGAAGACGTGCATAAACTATGATAGAAACAGATTTACCTAATAAATCCCTCAATGCACTGCAAAAAACTCACGTGACTTTGCCCCAACAGTGGATGTGATATAACCACATAACTGGCCTAACCAGTGGATCAGTTTCATCGCAGCATCTCAAATGTTGATTTGATCATTCTGAAACGCCTGAGCTAAAGTCTGTCTTCCATTTTTATTACAGATATTTTGCATCAATTTCCAAGGAAGTGACGATTTTGTCCTCTTGAACACATGGGATGGAAACGCAAATGCTGCTTTATTCACATATGTTTATTTGATTTTTCAATTTTGCGCTCAAGTTAAAATCACAACTTTGGATGGAAACATAACTAATGATGATGAGGTTTTTGCACTGAACTTGAACTAAGAAAGTTTACATTTACCCACTGACCTGAAGTAGAGATTGCATTTGTTCTTTTTAAATAAGCAGAGGACAAACAGTTGGCAAAAATCCACTGTACAAGATGCTTAACACTATCTTATCATATTTATCCCAAGAAAAAACAAAGAAGTTTCAATGATTCATATTGTGCACATCTTAAAATCATTACTGACACTTTAGAAATAATCTTAATAAACAATCTTCACAGAAGATAATCATCGGCTTCTGCAAATCAGTCTATTTAAAGTGAATGAAAAAGGTTCTGATCTCCTTCGGGTGAATGGTCACATTGAAGTCCTGGGTTACGCCACTGAAAAAATCGGTTTCCTCTGTAAAGAGAGGGGAAAATATAACAATGACAATTAGTACTGACATCTATTCAATCTGATTCAAGCACTGTAGGTATCCATCAAGGGTGAAAACTCACCATCTTTTCGTACTCTTTCATTGGTTTTCCAGCTCCACCTCTGGAGGTCTGATATATCCCATGTTCCAGTAAGTGAACGCTCCTGCACATCAGTTACCTCCCCTATGCCCCGCATAACTTCCTATTACCGAATTAATTTAGTGTTAATGGCACTGCTTGAGAAGTAAAACATTAATCCACCAATGCAAATGCCAAAAATGAATAGTACCTTCAGGTTAATAGTGATGGGTTGTGACAGGACTGGGTCTTCTCCTACTTCATACAGGTGTGTGATCCTCAAAAGAATCCGGTCAAAGTCTATCTTTCTCTCTCCACCTAGGAAAACAACATATACATTTTGAATATAGCTTCTGGTTTGAAGTAGAAAATCCCTCCACACAGCGCAGAAACACTCAGATAACTGTTATGAGACACGCTGAATTGTGTACTACTATACTCTACTGTACATCACCTGCGCTGAGATTGTGGAGGTGCTGGGTGTGATCAGGACTGTAGTTCCAGCCAGGGACGCTGAGGGTCTGCATGTGGAGGTTCTGGGGCAGAACAACCGGCTGAACGGACGGACCGCTACATCTCTCTCTCGGATTCAGTGGCTTTTCTGTGCAAGGGGAACATTTTACACTCCTTTGTCTCGGTTTGTTTACCAAAATGTACGAAACACACAAAAATGATATGGAAAATGTTTTGTTATTTAGGTTAAGTTAAAGTTGAAAATGTTGCTCAACTGACAACTTTTTTTTACATTTATGATTCTTTATATATTTTATGAAACATACAGGGTGGGGACAGAAAAAATAATAAAGAAAAATAATTCAGACAAAAGGGAGATAATGATAAAAAATCTAATGAAATATTTATTACTGCATGAAGGTAAAACACTAAAATGTACAGCCATAGATAAAAAAAAAAAAAAACAGTAGGTGCATTAAGTACAATTCTACACATTAAGTTGCAGAGTCTGTGTACATGATAAAAACAATGTAGAGAGCAGTGTTATTGTAGTATCATTTAGATACTATTACAGTTTTTATCAATATTTTGAATATTTATTTTTATACTTTTTGTTTTCAGTTTAATTTTAGTTAAGGATTTAGTAATTTTCTTGCCATTTTGAAATATGCCTATATAGTTATTTTTTTGGTTTTAGTTATTTTAGTACATTGAGTAAAACTAAATGTAAACAAGAAATGTTGGCTTGGCAACTAGCTAAAATAATAATAAAAAAAGCTTATTTTTTATTTTTATTTTATTTCACTTAAAGTTTATTTTATTTAAAGTAAAGTTTTTATGGTTTAGAGTTGTGAGTTACAAAGTCTGAATTGCAAGATATGAACTCGCAATTACGAGAAAAAGTAATAAATTAATGCTAGGCTTGACTATTTAAGTGACTATATTCTGATTTTAAACTAAGTATTACACTATTAAAGCAATTCAAGCTGCAAGTTTAGATCTTGCAAGTTCTTAAAGAGCGTTTCGTGCATATGGTCAATTGTGAGGTAAAAAGTCACAATTACCTTTTCAATTTTTATTCCATAGTTTGTTAGTAATTGTACATTAGTAATAGTGAGTATTTGAATGCATGTAATTTTGTGATTTCACTGGAATGGACAGTGTTTGGATGAAAGGGAAGTGGAGGGCACACTATAGAGTGGTGCAGGGATGACATATTTTTGTAGGCCAAATCCTGGATATGAGTTTGCATTTTTGCTCTTCCGGTTCCATCGTCCTGAAGTCAAGGGGGTTTTGGCTAAATGCTTGAAATAACGTCTGGTGAACACAAGCTCAAGATAGTTTCACGTTTTATTCTACCATATAAATGTCATTTATATGACGCAAGCTAATGCTAACCATTGGCTAAATGGGACTACAGAGGTTGCTGGGGACATTAAACGTCATCAGCCGAACAGGTAAACTCATCTACTCACTAGTCCGCTTTCATGGCCTTGTTCTGTTTATAATTGTGCTCTTGCAAGGATTATAACTCGAACTTTGAGGGAATTTTTTTTTACAGATGCAGGGGCTGAGATTAAAAACCTAGTCTAGAAATGCCTGCATGTCTGCAAACTCACGCGGTTGGTCAATAGGCATAACCACTGGTCTGTGCTGCAGCTCTAGTGCCTCCTGTTGGTAGATGGATGATATTGCAGCAGGGGATCCCAGCATCATCCAAAGAACGGGCCGCACAACAGAGGAGTCATTGAGAGTCAGGTTATAACCCAGATTCCACTCCTGGTTGTTCCAAAGCCGTCTATGAAGCATCACCTGATACACAGACAAAGAATGCACAGAATACAAATGGTACTTTTAGATAGTAAATTGCTGGGAAAGGCCTAAGAGACTGACACAACCGTGCCAAGTATGTGCGAAGCCCTCACTTCTAGTTGACCCTGACTCAGACTGGCCACTCCATGAGCTCTTTCACTGAGGAACACAAGTCTGCTGGAATCATCTTCTATGTAAGCCGCTCGTACCATTGGGTAGTAGTTCTGTGCACGTAAACACACAACAGATGTACGTGTAAAAAAGATGTGCATCAAAAGTGCAGTATAATTTATGAATCTTAACGGTCAAGCATCCTTACACGGGAGACTGTGTTGTTGACGAAGCTCTTGAATGTCCTTTTCATCATCTGGTAGCCATTGTTGTCAGTAAACAGTGTTCTGTTGTTCTGCAGATTCGTGCGGGTTCTGAACACAGTCTCTCGGTTCACCTCTAGGGGTCCCACTTTATAGCTCTGCTCCAGTCTGAAGCACGCCAGCCGACCCTGAAACCCTACCGGCACTCTGGTGACCACTGAGTAAGTGTGGTTCTTGTCTTCCTCCTCCCTGCAGAGAGAACAGCAACACTTTAGCTCTGAGAACTACTACTAGATTTTTAGGTTTCTGGAGAAAATGTGAGAGGTGTTTAAAGGGGTCATGTCATGAGAAATTGAATTTGCCTTGATCTTTTGGCATATAAGAGTTATGAACATATGCACCATCGCACCATAAGCCCCGCCCACTGGTGTCAGTCGCTTAACGCCGGACATTTGCCTTCACTGGATGTGAGCATCACGCCATGTCAAAAGCAAGTAGAACCCATTATAATCACTGACGCTGTCTACACCAAATACAGCTTACAGATTCAGTTCAGTTTCTGACATACTCCACACTTGAGTCTATCGACAACAGGACAAATGCATGAATGATGTGCATCCGAGTGTAATGGATTATCAAAAAAGAATGATTGGCTAAGTCTGCAATACATCACCAGAAAATATCCTATCCTTTTGAGTTATGACATTTTGTTATAACACAAGTTATTGATTTTTCTATTTATTGGTATCTCTTGGATTTATTTATTATCTATTTTGGATTTTTAATTGTGCAATATTATTTCCTATAATTTTACATTTAGATTACTTTACCTTTCTTTTAAAACACTGTAAAATACATTCTTAAGCAAAACAAATATATATATTTTTTTCATACTGTATGTTATGATGCCTAAATTCGCTTTGTAGCATTTAAAACAACTAATTGTAGTTTTTAGTGTTTTACTTTTCATTTATTTAGACGAAATAGTATAGAATTTAAATATCGACCATTTCTCAGTTATCAGCCTCAACATGAAAATACTTATTAGCTAACTGTATCGACTAGAAATTGAATGTCACATCGCTACTTTAAATAAAGGAAAAAATTGTTTACTTGTATTTCAAGGAGAACAACAGCCTTAAAAACAGACAGACATAATAGATTACGGATCTCAAAGAACTTTTCTTTCACCTGTAGAAATACTGACGTATCTCTGAAACTATCTTCCCCGGCACAATCTCCATGGCCACAGATTTGTATGCAGGAACAGCAGAGCCGTTGGCAGTGAAGATGTAGTTGTCTGAGATCGGCCCAGAGTGAATGTCCCCGTTGGCCTCATACTCCCAGAAGTCCTGCTGTACTCGAACTCTCATCTTTTTGCACCTGTAATTGGATAGGCAAGGTCCGAAATGACATTTTTAAATGTTCCATTGAACAAAACTGTGGTGATTTAGACACATGAAACACACTTGCCGGTCTGTGATGCTGTGCAGAAGGTTTGTCTCTTGGTCAAACATCAGTTTGTAGCACTCATTCAGCACTGGTAACAACTTCCTTCCCGTCTTCTTCCACTGGCTTACATTCTTCTTCTTAAATTTCACGACTCTGGCCACATGAGTCGCCCCACACGCAGACCCAGCGTCACAGTGGGATTGTGGGAACTGCACAATGTACTTTCTGTACTGCAGTCCACCCAGCTCAACAACGAAGAACAGATCGTAGTCAGTGGAGGACTCCATCGATTGCTGGATCTGCAGTGAATTATTGAGTTTGTTATCAGTCGAAACAACAGATGTCTACATGTCATGATAGAAGCAATGATTGGGATAAAGAGAAAGAATATGAAATCTGAATATTAAAAAGAAAAACTCTGAACTAAATTATCAGTGTATACACATTGAGAACGGAATATGCACAGATTATGTTTTGGTACCTGAGCCGGTGCTGCCTTTCCATAATCGTCAAGCACAACTGCCATTGCATATGGCACAGAAATATTAATATATGTTGAAATGTTCCAGGCTAGAGGGTTGTACACGATGATATGCTGTTCAAGAACATTTTCTGAGTCTGAAACCACAAAAAAAAAAAAACTCTACTAGACCCATGATCAACCAAACTCTTCACATTTTAATATTAATGATTATTAATATTGATACTAGTGCTGGCAAATAGACTACGATAATATAATTAAAATGCACACAATTTTTGAGTCTGTCATATCAATTGATTGTGAACAGGTATCAAATAATGAACCAAGAGGCAAAATGCTACAGTCACATATTGTGTATCTACTGTATCAGTAAATTCGAATATTAGGACAAAATAAAATATTATACAGACAACAAAACTGCACTGTGCGCTTACTGTATAAACAGATATAGCAAGTACAGTTCATTATAGTGTTTACTCATTTCTTGTGGTTATATTATATTTAATAGGTATATTTAATTAATTTCTATATTAATTATTTATATTTATTAATATATTTAATGAAATATAGATTATATTGAATTAAATTTATATGAATTAAAATATAAATCCAATACAATTAACAGGCAAAGATAAAGATGTCAAATAAAGATTCAAATCTAAATATAGAAATATACCAGTCTTCTCTGTGGAGGGTCTGGTTTGGGATGGGTGATGGATGTCATTGGAAAGTTTGATGGTCTGTGGAAGCAAGAAAATGGCTGCCAAGAGTTCCTCAGCTCCCATCATGCCTTGCATGAGATGCTCCATATACATATCAGCCACTTTGGGGGATTCTGTCCCTGTGATGCCATCATGATGCTGAACCTGGCGTGTCAGACCAGATAATGGCTAGTCAAATCATGTCTTGTCATATGCAAAACATTAATATCATAGAGCAGGGGTGCCCAACCCTGCTCCTGCCGATCGACTGTCCTGCACAGTTTATCTCCAACCCTAATCAAACAAACCTGAAGCAACCAATTAACATCTTCAGGATCGCTTGAAAATTAAAGGCAGGTGTGTTTAATTAGGGTTGGAGATGAACTGTGCAGGACAGTCGATCGGCAGGAGCAGGGTTGGGCACCCCTGTCATAGAGGGATAATGCTTAATTCGGGCCTACTTCATGAGAGAAAGGAATTTAGTACTAGGTAAATATTAAAGGTGCAGTAAGCGATTTCTGAGAAGCGCTGTTAAAAGTGGGTCGGACCAAGCAGACTTGTAGACAATCAGCAGAAGGGGGCGTGTCCACTCATGATGGAGAAGGAGAGAGTGAGCCAATCAGCAGAAGGGGGCGTGTCCACTCATGATGGTGAAGGAGATAGTGAGCCAATCAGCAGTAGGGGGTGTGCCCACTCATGATGGGGGAGGAGAGAGTGTGAGCCAATCAGCAGTAGGGGGTGTGTCCATTCATGATGGGGGAGGAGAGTGAGCAAGAGGGAGATTTGAAGAAAGACTGTAGAAAGAGAGATGGCTGAAAGACATTACAAAAGAGAAAAGCTGGGGGAAAAGGGTTATGATCAGGCAAGAGGTTTAGGACCCGCATTAATATTATAAAAGCTTTCCAGCGCTGGAGAGACCGAAGGGGTTAGACCTGAAAACAGATGCTAGGTTGCGTTGTTTTTGCTTCATACGAGAGTAACATTGGTTTTGCTCTTTTTAACAAAACTAAGATATGCTGTTGTCAGAGTGTCATTGTTTGTCTGGAGCTGGTGGGAACTAACAACCAACTCTTGCTTGTATTTACTCTTGTGTACTGTTTTTGTTCTTCCCTGTCGTTCATTCATGAACGTTACTTTATTTTTCGCCAAGCATTATTTTGCTTCGCTTCAGCCACACTAAATCCTAATGCTCAATATAATGAATTGGTTTGAGTAGGGTAAACTTAAATTAAAGGTGGGATATGTAGTTTGTGAAAAACACTTTTGGCCAATGTTGATATTTGAAATCACCAAAACAAACCGAGCACCCTACCCCCAATTTTTTTTGAGTTTTGCCAACTTATTCAGCTGTACAGTATATGATAAAGAGACATTCACTCTTGCATTGAGTGTTCATGAATTTCAGAGCAATGAAGGGAGGGGTGTGTTTGTTTGGGCTGACTTAAAATATCAACAGTGTTTCTCAGAAATCGCTTATGGCATCTTTAATGAAATACATTTATTATAAAAAGTCACTGCAACTTATTAAAGGAGAACTTGGTAACTTTTTTAACTAAATAAAACTGTCAAGAAATCATTTGGATGGTTAAACAACCTGTTCTGGTGATATTGGTGACTTTCTCCGCTCCCCCCAGCGTTCCCAGGCGGAAAACCAACCTTGCAACTTCGGGACTACCGTCCCGGCAAGATAGAAATTGGAAGTCTCGTGAGAAGCGAGGACGAGAACGAGAACGAGCGCGAAACACGAATTGCTTTACGGCAATTCGACATAAACACACACGCATGTATGATATATTACCAGATTACCCACCTCGGTAGACATAGCTCCACACAATACAGTTGGCTTGCTCCGATCAAAACAAACGCACATGAGCAGCGGTAGAGAGGGGGAGGAGGCCGCCGCAAGTGAGTTTTTTACGACCGTGTTGTGAAATATACGCCCCACCACAGCTGTAGGGGGAGCTCGTGGGGAAAACATGCGACAACAAAAGGAAAAATCAGCGAAGAAGTGACTAGAGTTCGCTAGAGTTGCCGAGTTCTCCTTTAAAAGTAATTTGCGAATGCCACTCTACCTAAAGTTGCCCACATGGAAATGATTGTGGCACACCAAGATAAGTTAAAAACCAGGCACCTCAGAGACAGCCCATCGCAGGGCCTTGAGTTTGTCTAGAGCCCACTCTCTCTGAACTGGGCCTTCTGGGTATCTGATGCGGTATCTAGTGAAGAGAGACTCTGCTGCATACAGGAGGGCACTCGCTCGTCTGGCTACTCCTTTCAGAATATTTCTGGAACCATAGAACCCAGTCCAGGCCTGAAACGGTTCTAGGAAACCAGGATAAAAGACCATTCAGGACCATTTTGTTATTCAGAAATGCAGTAATCACAACTATAGAAGTAGCTGTTGAGAAAACCTGTTGAGTAAGGGAGGAAGTCTTGGTTTTCCCTTACATCCCAGGAAAGATTTGTTTGGTGCACCGTCTGAAAATAGTCCTTTAGCGTGGCGTACTGAACTGCAACTCCATACTTGTCACTGTGTGCATTAATGTAGTTCATTAAAAAATCCATGTTCGTGAATTGCACTGATGCATTGTAGAACTGCTTGTCACAACCCTGTAAATACAACATATCCCATTAAATTGTAATCCTAATGAGTGAATATATAAAAGAAACAATGCGCAAGTTAGCCTGCAGGATGATGGAGCTAAACTGACCCAAGGCCAGAGAACATGGCTGGTTCTGAACCACTGGGCCCTCATTCTGATGTTGTCCACCATGGTCTGTGCATACAGCTCTACAGTTTCCTTGGTCACTGGCAGACTCATGTTAGGGTATATGCCATCCTTAGGAGGGTTCGGAAACAAGGCAACACCATTCCAGTAAAACCCAGACCTGGAATCAACCACCATCAATTTTTAAAGCATCCTCAAACTTTTTTTTTTAAATGCTTTTTGTTTAACACATACACTTTTATATACTATCGTACACAATTTTGGGGGTTGGTAAGGTTTTTATAATGTTTTTGAAAGAAGTCTCTTATGCTCACCAAGGCTGTAAATCAGTTTAAAAAAACAAAACAGTAATATTGTGAAATATTATTACAATTTAAACTAACGGTTTTCTATTTGAGTTTTAAAGTGCAATTTATTCCTGTGATCAAAGCTGAATTTTCAGCATCATTACTCCAGTCTTCAGTGTCACATGATCCTTCAGAAATCATTCTAATACACTGATTTGCTGCTCAAGAAACATTTATTATTATTATCAATGTTGAAAACAGTTGTGAGGCTTAATATTTTTGTGGAAATCGTGACACATTTCTTTCAGGATTATTTAATGAATAGTAAGAACAGCAAATATAAATCTTTTGTAACATTATAAATGTCTTTATGGTCACTATTTAATGCATCCTTGTTACATTTCTTTTAAAAAATGTTACTCACCCTAAACAGCAAAAAAAAGGAGAGAAAACACAAAAGAGGCGTTACAAAATTAAAATTAAAAATGTTACTGGACGTTACCTGTTAGAGAAGGGGAGGTGTGACGGTGTGCAGTAGCTGAACTGGTCCATGGTGTGTGTGAATATCTCTTGTTTTTCCTTTAAGGAGGGAGAACCTCTCCACACAAACTGCAAATTCTACAAATACAGTTGCATTATTATCACATGTACCAATGTATCATAATTTAAGAGGCACTCTGAAAACTAAATATGCAGCATTGCACTCATGTACAGTGATGAGCCAAAACATTATGAGCAGTCACAGGTGAAGCGCATATTGTTGATCATCTCCTAACAAGGCCACATATTAAGGTCTGGGTAGATTAGATGGAAAGCAAACAATCAGTTCTCATAATCAACGAGTTGGATGCAGGAGAAATGGGCAGGAATAAAGATCTGAGCGACTCTGACAAGGGCCAAATTGATACGTCAAGAGTATCTCTGAAATGGCAAGGTTTGTGACGGCACCAGGATCACTGTGGGACGACGACAAGCCGGTGAAGGGAGTGTGGTGATCTGGGAAACTCTGGGTCCAGCCGTTCATGTGGACGCAAATTAGACATGTGCTGCCTACCTAAACATTGTTGATCAGATACATCCCTTCATGACACTGGTGTTCCCTGGTGGAAGTGGCTCTTTCAGCAGGATAAAGCACCTGACACACGGCACACATTGTTCAGGAATGGTTTGAGGAACATGATGAGGAGTTCAAGGTGTTGCTCAGCCTCCAAACTCTCCAGATCTCAATCCAACTGAGCATCTGTGAGATGTGCTGGACCAACAAGTTTGATCCACAGCGGCTCCACCTTGAAATCTACAGGACTTGAAGGTTCAGCTGCTAATGTCTTGGTGTCAGACACCACAGGACACCTTCAGGGGTCTCGTAGACTCCATGCCTCGGTGGGTCAGCAAGCGGTGGACCATCAGCATATTAAGAAGGTGGTCATAATGTTTTGGCTCATTGGTGTATAAACCATATTTCCCACAATAAATAAAGTACAAACCACTGATGCAAAAGTACAACCTTTTTTTTCTGCATGTCATCTTTAAGGTCGTAGTCGATGCGAGAGATGAGGTGAGCGTCAAACCCAGCAAGGGCAAAGAGGATGGGGGTGGTGGCCGACGCACCAAACGGATCAACATGCCACGCAAAACGTGGCCGAACGCCAAAAGTCTCATACAAGAAACCATGACCCTCTACAAGCCAGACAGAGATGGGGTAAGAAGAGCTATAACTATATGCAACACTAATACCATAGTACTGTGTATATGCCATGATGTTACATAAATATGGTAATCATTTAATGGTAAGGCCATCTGTCAGCATCACTTTACCATGGCAAAATCACATGCTCTACAGTTTAATTTGTAAGTGTTGGGTTCACAGTCACACACCTGTGAGTTGAAGAATGGCATCATCTACATCTGTCACTGCTTCATCATGCATCACCTGACCACCGATTATGAACTCCAGACGACCCTCGTGCAGAAGCTGTCTCACCTGACAGGTAAAAACAAGTCACCTTAAACCAGGGGTTTTAAATCTTTTAGATGTGTTGTCAAAATGATCCCCATTCACACGGATCTGTGAAAACGACTAAAAACGCTGTATTATTTATGTCAGGCCAGTAGTTGGCGATGTCACTTTGTAAAGAAAAACTATTGACTGCTGTACACATAATGCGCATGTGCAAGACATCACCATTTTCACAAATTCGCTTTTTTTCTTTTCTTTTTTTTTAGTTTACACAAGACAATAACTGTATCGTTTTCAAAAATGTGGACTTTAAAACCCATTTTCAAAGGTTTGCATTTCCAGGTCCCCAAAGCGCCGTTGTGGTGTAAATGAACGGCCAAAACATATGAAAAGTTGTCTGTCTTTAGTTGAAAACAGTGTCTTGTAAACGCCCCTGAATTATTATTTAAAAATTATTTTTTTTTTTAACCAATTCATTTATTTATTTTAATTTTATTTCTACTATTTATATACATTACATTTTTTTCCACGGACACCCCTATTGTTCCCTTGTGGCCCCAAGTTTGAAAACTTCTTCCTTGAGTTTTAAGGTAAACTGATTTACCCACATTATGTACTGTAATAATAATGAAAACTAAAACACCCAATAAGACATCAATCAGTCCTTACCTGTTTCTTGTGCCAATCTGATGCCACATTCACCCACCAGAGTCGGAAAAACTCCTGTTCAACTGCGATGAATTTGCGGCTTTTGCCTCTTGACAGCTCTTCAACTACACTGCTGTACACATTGCTGGCATACGCATGCATGCTCTCCTACGACAGAAAAGTTTGACAACACTGACAGCTCCACTTACGGAAACACACAAGTCATTTAAAATCGAAATCTGCGTTTTACCTGGACCGTGTACACCCAGCCAACATCCATGTGACTGTGAGGAACGACGAAAGCTTGAATCTCAACCGCATCGTTTTCAGAGACTGTCATGAGCATCAAACCGAGAAATAAAGATAAAAACATCATCATCGCCACAACAGGATTATCGGAACATCATAACCTGTGTTTTCTTTTCAGAGTCTCATGACTGCATTTGAGCACGTGCGCATGCGCACTTTTACTTCCCATTTCATTCGCTGTGCTCGGATTGGAGCTTCACCATTTCCACTAAAATGTATTAATTAATTTTATTTATTTCTGTGTAGTTATGTAAATATATGTAAATGTATTTATTTATTACTCGTTTGTTTAAAAAAAAAATCCAACCTCAAAGCATTATTTTCCTATTTATAAAGTACAAACCCAAAATACTTTAGTGAACGAATAACGCTACAAAATTGATAAAAAAATATTTGTAACTATCTATTGTAACGTTACTCGTCTTGGTCAAGCTCTGAATAAACTGCCGTCTCCTGGCCACTAGGAGGCGCTCATATACGCTCGTCTGTGTTTGTCGTCTCCCTTGCTCGGGTCCTGCTTTGTATGCTAAAGATGGCCGATGTTGACAATGATGGGGAGAAAACAACAGACAAAGATGATTTGCAAGTGTTAAAGGTTTGAACTGATCATTTCATTTCCTTCTCTCTTTTAATGAGCTCAAATAAATAGGCATCACCGCATTCAGATGATGATGTCGGTGATGTATAATGTACACATGGCTGATGCACCGCCTGTCACTATAACAACTGATGCACTGTATTGCAACATCAGAGAACGAGCGGGTTACAAAACAAACAGCATCTCTGCATCTTTTTGATTAAACTCTGTGTAGTGTCGTATTATCATGTCGTGTAATGCTTGTTTTACCCATTATTCACCTCTCTCTGCAAGAAAACACTTTGTTGTAGTAATACTGTAAAACCACAATAAACTCATTTGAGCTCCTTTTAATCAATGTAAGAATGTTTTGTCCTTTTATTTATTACATCTCTCTTGTATTATGATCACTTTTTTATGACTATGCCAAAGTTCTGCAGTTAATATAGATTTGATAGAAACTGTAGTAATGTTTGTAACGGAAAGCAGCAATTAAGTAGAATCTCTTTAACATTCTTTTTTCCGTGAACGCAAAAGGAGATTTTCTGACAAACTCACTCTCAAATTGCTTTCATTTCATTGAAAATGGATGCAATGCAAGTGAGCGGTGACTGAGGCTGTTATTCTGTCAAATATCTGCTTTTCTTTCACAGGGAGACTAAATGATGACAGGATGTATTTTTGGCTGAACTGATCCTATAATGTGTGAAATGATTCTTGAGGAATTTCAAATGTGCAGTTGTTTAATAATAGCACTTTCTCTGTCTCGCAGGAGCTGGTGGATGATCTGTACTCCTTTAGGGACCATTACTTTGAGACACACAGTGTTGAAGATGCGGGTAGGAAACAGAATGATGTTGCTCAAGAGATGGCAAAGACACTTGAGAGGCTGCAGGAAAAGGAAGGTGGGCATTACTACTTTGTTTTCTACAATTTTTCTTGTAAATGTTTATTAAAATATATTCTGACAGTTCACCCAAAAATGAAAATTCTGTCATTAATTACTCGCCCTCATGTTGTTCCGAACCCGTAAGACTTTCGTTCATCTTCGTAACACAAATGAAGATATTTTTGATGAAATCTGAGAGCTTTCAGTCCCTCCATTGACAGCTACGCAACTACCACTTTGACGCTTTAAAAAGTTCATAAAGAGATTGTAAAACTAATCCATATGAATTGAGCGGTTTAGTCCAAACTTTTCTGAAGAGACTCCATCGCTTTATGTGTTGAACAGATTGAATTTAGGCTTTTATTCACATATAAACATTCATCAACTCACACATCAGAAGCTCAAGCATGTTCGCTCTACATGCGAGAACCAATGAGTTTCATTCTCGTGTTACGCAGCACGTTTGAGCTTCAGCAAGAGGTTTGTTCTCGCGCGTCAAGTTCATTTGAGCTTCTGTTTATGTTCACTGATCAATGTTTAAATGTGAATTAAAGCCTCAATTAAATCTGTTCATCACGTAAAGTGATCGAGTCTCTTCAGAAAATTTGCTCAATTCATATGGATTAGTTTTATGATTTCTTTATGAACTTTTTGAAGCGTCAAAGTGGTAGTTGCGTAGCTGTCAATGTCAAATGTCTCTCAGATTTCATTAAAAAGAACTTCATTTGTGTTCTGAAGATGAATGAAATTCTTACAGGAGTGTAACAACATGAATAATTAATTAAAGAAATTTTTATTTTTGGGTGAACTGTCCCTTTAATAATAAAACTTTTTTTTTCTTTTCAAAAAAATATAGCAAAATCCCTCATTATTGACTATTTATTGTCACTCGGGTAAGTAAAATGTATATAATGTATTATAATATTTGTATTATTAGTATATATTTATTAATATGCCCTGTCCTCTCTTTCAACAGATTTGTACAAACACAGCGCCCAGTTCCTGCTGCTACGGGGTCGGTGTCTGAATGTCGGTCCGGGATTCAGTCAGTCTGCAGAGGAGTGTCTGTCCCGGGCTGTTAAACTGGAGCCGGGTTTGGTCGAGGGCTGGAACACACTGGGAGAGCAGTACTGGAAAAAAGGAGACCTGACGGCGGCCAAGACCTGCTTCACAGGTGCTCTACAGCAGGTGAGTCTTATTATTGCAAAAAAACAATGGGTCTCTTTCATATAAGCCTTATTCGGAAGGGATTAGTTTCCCTGGAGGACATTAGAGAAATTTGTTTTTCGCAGGCGTACTTTGTGATTTTAATCCTGTCCGAATCTGCCAAGTCTGTGTTTTTCAGTAAAAATTCCAGGGAGAATCACCGACTGTTTTTCAGCAAACTCAACGGTCCTCTGAGAAATCTAATCCCGTCCAAGTGTGAATGTCTGTGATTACTAATGTTGTATTATACTTACACTTCTCCTCATGTGTTTTTTGACCTACTGTTTGCACAACAATCTTTCGCATGCTTAAAAAATTAATAAAATAGAGCCAAATTGTGGAAATTGCTAAGATTGCCTATTTTAATATCTGTGTCAGGTATGAGTAAGATACTTGACTAGATTTTATGCACGTTTATTATAAACAGCCACTCATGTGAAGTTTACTTAAATAGGGTTTTTATAATAAATGAGAATTATAGCATTAATAGACATTAATTATTTAATGTGATATGTATGAATGTTTTCGCCAACAAATCATGATTCACTAAAAACGTTTATACTAAAATTTATTCTAAATTTAAAAATGTAGGAACAACTGAAACCACATGTATGCATAAATCACATACTCTGGATGGCCTTATAATTGTTTTAAGATGAAAATTTACACTGAAATATTTCTTCTTAAATGTAAAAAATATTATATATACAGTGAAAGAGGAAGAATAGGTGCATTATAGCTTGAGCTGCCGCCGTTTGTACTTCTAGCTATTTACCTATAACGGCTAATGAATCGTAAGTCTTGCACATTCACATAAAATAGCTTACTTCTGCGTTGCAAAATAAAGTGGATATAACAGTGTAGATCTGCATATGTACATGCGTGAAAGTACAAAAGATGTGTATTGTGTTTAAACTGGTTTTGAGGATGGCACACTTGGCCTTGCTCTCGGGCATCTTTAGAGGGCGTATTTGTTTTGTTTACCGAGAGTGACGAAAGGGTGTAAAAGAAAGGTTGTTTGGAAGACCTTATATGGAGATGGTTTAGTCGTATTTTATGCAAATGACTAACCTCAGGAATGAGGTTGCTCATTTAGAATACTCCAATTCATTATTATTATTATAAATTTCAAATTCATGTGCCCTCATAATCTTTAATCAAAATAACTTTCCCTTCCTCTTGCATCTCTGATGACGTTTACTGGCTCGAGTGCACTCAAATGACTCTCATATGAGATCGACCAATAGCAAACCACAACCATCCAGTCAATTCCCTATAGACAAAATCAAGTCCCTTCCTAAATTATCAGTTTTATCAGACGTATCTTAAAATATTTTAAGTCTTAAAATGCGCACCAGTAATGTTTTATTCAAGGCACGTTTATAAAAGCTACTTAAAGGTCCTAATCGAACTAAGACCTAATCCTGGCTGAAAGGGACAATGTGTAGTTTTTTAGGTATTTTATTATCTAAAATCAATATTTTTATTCTTAAATATGTCCTCAATGGTGTACAAATACCTCTGCCAATGATCTGACTTATCCTCGTAAACAAAGAATTTATTATCTTTATATACATGGGACGGGTAGGTCCACGGAGGCTTCCATGTAGTTCCGCCATCTTGAAAAACTATAATAGCAGAGAGGGACAAAAAGTACTAGGCCAACGCGTTTCCACAACGCGTTTTCGTTCAGAGCCAGCGTCACGTGACTGAAACCAGCAGAAACGGAGGAGCAGAGCAGCGAGAGGCGCTTGTCACTGCCCCGGCAAGTTTAAAAGGCTGCACTGCACGGTTAGTCACAGGATAAGGAGTCCTCGTCGTCGAAAAAGTCCAAAGTAGACTGTAAAAACGAAACGTGACCGGAGATTACAAAACAAGGGATAATGTTGGGATAGCTAATGCAGGAGAAAGCTTTCAGAAGAGACGCTGAAGTCGCCTGCTTTCTTCTCGACAGGTAAGTCAATGTTACGGTCTTAATTACAAGCTTTTTTTCATTGCTTGGTTGTGTACTTTATTATATAGACAGACAGTATAACTCGAAGTGCTATTAAAAGACATCCTGTCATATCTTTATGGTACGTAACGACTACCGTAGATGCAACGTGCAATTGAAAAAGCGAGGCCCTGGAGAGCAATATTTGTTTGAATTTAAAATACAACTTCACCACTAGATGGGAGAAATTCCTACACATTGTCCCTTTAATCTAAGCCCTGTCTGTGAAACCAGGCCGATGTCTTTTATGATATCTGCCTCTTTTGATATGGTACTGTCATGAAGCGCACTCATTAACGCTAGGTTTGTTCATTCAGAGTAAAAACAAAGTGTCTCTGAGAAGCTTGTCTATGGTGCTGCGCCAGCTGCCACCGGAAGGCGACGCACAGGAGCAGAGCAAGCGCATTGTGGAGAGTGTGGAGCTGGCCAGGCAGGCTGTGCAACTCGACGTCACCGATGGGACTTCGTGGTGTGAGTGAATTACTCTGATAACGTAGAAAAGGACACATTAGGCGCCTTCATTTCGACCGTAAATGCCATGCATGGTAGACTTCACACAAATGTAATATACAGGTGCTGGTCATAAAATTAGAATATCATCAAAAAGTTCAAGAATTCAACTTAACAGGTAAAACTAATATATTATTATAGACTCATTACATGCAAAGTGAGATATTTCAAGCCTTTATTTGTTATAATTTTGATGATTATGGCTTACAGCTTATGAAACCCATGAAATCAAAATCCCAGAAAATTAGAATATTACATGAAATCACACAGTAATTACACAGTGATACTATGGTCATTGAACCAGGTTTTGGTTCTTTTGGCAGTGTGTGCAGGTGCAAATCCTGCTGGAAAATGAAGTCAGCATGAAGTGCTGTGAAAATGTCCTGGTAGACGGCTGCGATTTAATAAAGCACAGTGGACCAAAGTCCTCTTTTCTGATGAGAGCAAATTTTGCATCTCATTTGGAAACCAAGGTCCCAGAGTCTGGAGGAAGAATGGAGAGGCACAATCCAAGATGCTTGAAGTCCAGTGTGAAGTTTCCACAGTCTGTGTTGGTTTGGGGAGCCGTGTCATCGGCTGGTGTTGGTCCACTGTGCTGTCCACTCAACGCAGCCGTCTACCAGGACATTTCCAGAGCACTTCATGCTTCCTTCAGCAGACAAGCTTTATGGAGATGCTGACTTCATTTTCCAGCAGGATTTACATGCATATTACACGAACATATGGTGATTTATATCAATTTATAACATTTTATCATGTGAAATGAAGTAGGGAGTAGTGAATACTGCACTGGGACCCAGTTGATCAGAACGCAGCTATTGTTTCCTAACAGCATTTCTTCTGAATACACACCGATTATAATGTTGGTGTAATGAGAAAAAAAATTAATAAATTATTCTTATATTGTTTTGCTTTGCTTTGGCTAACAGATATTTTAGGGAACGCATATATCTCCATGTTTTTCACCAGTGGACAGAAGCCACAGCTCTCTCAACAGGCCCTCAGTGCCTATGCACAGGCTGTGAGTATCTCTCTCATGGATCACCTAAATCATTAATATGGTTGTTGACTGACATCATCATCTTACCTTTTGATTTTTATCTGTCCATATTTACAGGAGAAAATCGACAAAGCATCCTCAATGAATCCTGACCTCCACTTCAACAGAGCTACGGTAACAGTTCTTTCAGTTGCTTTCACACATGCTTTTTCAAACACAGGTGAGCACCAGCAAATGTGTCACAGTGAGATTATTACATTTTTATTATCCTTACTTCATCTCCTGCTTTCTGCTCTTCTCTGGCTTTCTCATTCAACCTCTTAGCTGATGGAAGCCTGTTAATACAGTTTGGTTACCAGATAAAACGCTGATTTTGGGTACCAGTCAAGCCAAAGAAACCAACATGTCCTTTCTGTCACCAGTTGTTCCAGTATGAGGAGATGTTCAGTTCAGCTCTGGATGGATACAGTCGTGCTGCAGCCCTGGACCCTGGCTGGGAAGACGCTCAGGAGAGGGAAAAACAGCTGCTGAAATACCTAGACCAGATTACAATGTTATTAGAGAACAAGGTGAGAGAAATTGGCAGTGACATTGTAACATTTATGGTGCATTTACACTGACACAGATCGGGTGTTTTCAATTCATCCCTATGGGAGCTGAGCTATTGTGGGATTGACGCCGAATCTGAGAAAGTATTGCACTTTGCAACTTTATGCGAACGTCCAAGTGAAAAACGGCAGGTGGCAGCCAATAGCTATCAGGTACAGGAAGTGATGTCTGTCATGAGCATTTCTAAATCTGTGTATTGTACTGGAGTTTCTGTTGAATTTAGTGTGTAAACCCTATTACTTGCACTGCAGTTATTACATATGTTAACTATTGCAGTTTGGATGCTTTGTGAATTAAAACGCTGGGTTTACAAAAGTTCATTAAATTGACACTCTATCTTTAATTTGAGCGTATGATGATTAAATTGGCCTTGTACTTAAAAAAAAAACAAAAAAAACATTGATTAAACACACTCGCTACAGAAACACCCCAAAGCCGTTGTAGTGTTTTGAGTGGCACTGAGTAGAGTTTTGCCTTGCAATACACACACACCCTTATGTAGAATCTTTATTTGGTTTCATCAAAAAGGTTGTTTGGTTGTTGTTTTGTGTTGTTTCCATCAGATGGCAGTGGAGTACAGTTAAATAATATTCCAGATGTCCACAAGCAATCACAATAACCACACTCTCTCTGTGTTTCAGGGAAAAGTAAAGGCGCGGCGTCTTCGTAACATGCTCTCGTCCCTCAGCACCTCCGCCTTGGGCCCGTGCTCTTCCCCTCAGTTCCGGTCTCCCTCAGGCCGCGTGGGAAGCCTTGAACCCCGCATCTTATCCGCCCTCACTCATGGCCACAACGGTGGGGTGGCAGCACTTGGAAAAGTTGTCTTCAGCCTGATGTCAGAGGGCCGTATGGCTTTGTGAGTTTAAATGCCTCGGCTGAATATTTAATAAACTTTATTTGTATGCATACATCTATACTAGCAGTCAGATACTGGATATAGCCTAGTTAAAGGTGCAGTAAGTGATTTCTGAGAAACACTGTTGATAATAGAAATCAACCTGAACAAACACACCCCTCCCTTCATTGCTCCGCCCACAGAGTGGATGTCTCTTTATCATGCCTGAAGCTAAGCAAAATAATGCTTTGCGAAAAATAAAGCAAAGATGGTGAATGAATAACAAGGAGGAACAAACAATGAACATACAGTACACAGGAGTAAATACAAGCAAGAGTTGGTTGTGAGTCGCCAGCAGCTCCAGACAAACAATGACTCTCAAAACTGTCCTGTTATAGAGCTCACATTACAACAACAGCATATCTTGATTCTGTGAAACTGAGCAAAACCAATGTTACTCGCGTATGAAGCAGAAACAAAGAAACCTTGCGTCTGTTTTCAGGCCGTCCCGCTCAGGTCTCTCCAGCGCTGGAAAGCTTTTCTAATATTAACGGGGGTCCCAAAGCTCTTGCCTGATCATAACCCTTCTTTTCCAGTGATATTCCTCTGAGCTTTCCTCTTTTGTAATGTCTCTTAGCCATCTCTCTTTCTACAGTCTTTCTTCAAATCTCCCTCTTTCTCACTCTCTCTCCTCCTCCATCATGAGTGGACACGCCCCCTACTGCTGATTGGCTCACTCTCTCCTTCTCCATCATGAGTGGGCACGCCCCCTACTGCTGATTGGCTCACTCTCTCCTTCTCCATCATGAGTGGGCATGCCCCCTACTGCTGATTGGCTCACTCTCTCCTTCTCCAGCATGAGTGGACACGCCCCCTACTGCTGATTGGCTCACTTTCCTCCCCCATTACGAGTGGACACCCCCCTACTGCTGATTGGCTTACTCTCTCCTTCTCCATCATGAGTGGGCACGCCCCCTACTGCTGATTGGCTCACTCTCTCCTTCTCCATCATGAGTGGACACGCCCCCTACTGCTGATTGGCTCACTCTCTCCTTCTCCAGCATGAGTGGACACGCCCCCTACTGCTGATTGGCTCACTCTCTCCTTCTCCAGCATGAGTGGGCACGCCCCCTACTGCTGATTGGCTCACTCTCCTCCCCCATTACGAGTGGACACCCCCCTACTGCTGATTGGCTCCCTCTCAGAAATCACTTACTGCACCTTTAAATGTTTGCTTTTAGCATTGTTTTACTTTTTAAATGGTTTCCTGTTGTTGTCTTGCAGCACATTTGGCATGGTGGACAGTGATGAGACCTGTTGTCTAGTCATGGTGTACAATACAGCAGACAGCTGGGGTGTTTTAATAGGAGATACTGTAGTCATTCCTGAACCACAGGTCAAACGGCACAGCGTAACACATAAAGATAAGGTTTGTGTACCAAACTTTAAAGTTTTATATCTTTACTTACACTACCGGATCAAAGTTTGGGGCCTGTAAAATCTCTTATGCTCGCCATGACTGCATTTATACAATCAAATATACATCAACATACATTAAAATAATTTTACATTCCTTTTTAATTTTAATATTTTCAGCATCATTACTCCAGTCTTCACCGTCACATGGTCCTTCAGAAATCATTCTATAGGCCTGCTCAGACCAAGGATGATGACTATAACGATATAGTTCTAAAAATCGTTCTAAATATAAAAGAAAATCAGAGTTCACACCACAACTATCCAACAATATCATTTCTCTGTTCCCTTTCCTTAATAACTTTCAGAACGATTTTTTTCTAGCTGATGATTGTTAAAAACTTTGACAGCCAATCATAATCCATTCTGCTTTAAAGAGCTCGAGCATTTAAAGCGACGGACGACAAAACTTAGAATAAACAGAACAATATCGCACGTTGGTGTGAACGCTAATATAATTATCTTTATAGTTATTGCTCTTATTAATAAATATTAAAAATAGAAATATTTCTTATTTTTATCAATGTTGAAAGTCGTTGTGCTGCTTAATAGTTTTGTGGAAACGGTTGTACATTTTATTAGGATTCTTTAATGAATAGAAAGTTCAGCAGCATTTAAAAAAAAAAATAGAAATCTTTTGTAACATAAATGTCTTTAATGTCACTTTTGATCAATTTAATGTGTATTTGCTAAATAAAAGCATTAATTTTGTCTTCAAAAAAAAAAAATCCTACTAACCCCAAACTTTTGAACGGTAGTGTATAGATTTACAAAATGAAGCCAATTTAACCCTCTGGTTCTGCTCGTGTGGCTGTTTATTTCAATGAAATGAATGTACTATATTTTAGTTTGATAATGTTTTTCATATTTTTTATTTTTATGGTATTTTATGGTACTAAATTATATGTATGCAGTGTTCACATATCAAGTTTTATAACGTTATGAAGAAAAAAATTCTAAAATCCCAAAATGTACAAATTTTGAGCACCAGAGGGTTAAACAAGTTTGCAGCTATAGGTGTGATAACGGCAAAGTGCTCAGTTTTTGCATTATTATAGGTGTAATAACTACTGATGTCTTTGTAATGTTTCTTGTTTGCTTCTCCCTATACAGTCATATGACTTCCGAAGTATACGTGTGGACTCTCCCTTGCTCCTCATAGTCAATGGGAAAAAACAGGTGACGAAAAGCCAAAGTGCAGCCTTTGTTACTTACAAACCACAGAGTGAATGAAAACCCAGAGACAGGACATACAGTGAGAACATTGAGAGCAATGAGGGTAGTGTTTTTTCCATTTGTATATATTGTGTTCTGTTCCTGTTTGTGAGGACAGGAAAACTCTTTGTACATATTTTTTTCCTCAAATCATTTCCCTTTTTAATTTTCCTCTTGTCTGTTGATGGTCATCATTGTTTAAATTGTGTTGTGGTCGGTTTCATATTTGGGTTGTGAAAATAACAATAAAAAAACCCAGTAGTGTTCTTAAGTCTCACTCTCATCAGTTTGGCAGTGCTTGCAGAAAACAAACCTAATTTACATCGGGGTTTTCACATATATTTTAATTGAGTTATTTTTGACACTTAAGTCATTTACATTAGTAGAAACATTTGGGGAGTATTTACGACCATCTCCAAACTCAATAAATAACACACAAATAAAACAACTTTGAAAAAACATGAAAAACTAAACAGAAACAACCATACTTGGCCGTCAGAACTGGAATCAGAATTCATAAATGGAAAAAAAGACATCCTGGTGAACTCAGTTTTTCTTGATGAAAGAGTGTGTTCTGTCGCGGGTGGGTGTGCTGAACTGGAAGAAACTTTGAGCGCTGTCTGGTCCCAATGAGAAAAACCTGTCACCTTCTGGTCTCAGGAATGAAGGACTACGGGGAGAGTGTTGTTTGACCAACCCTGATGACAATAATTGCAAAGACATTTTGTATACTATGCTTTAAAACAGTCGATCACATTTGAACAATTTAACTCTCAGTGGCACAAAGAACGCTTTACCTGATTTGAATGCAATAGAAATAGACTGATAGAGTGTCAGAGTAGACAATTGCTATTATACTTGTTTCTACCTGTTGCTTTTTCCCTCTAACCTGTAGTGAAAGTGTGGGGTGTGGGATCTTTCTCTCCTAGTCCCAGAGTGTGCAAACGAAGCGAGTCGAGAAGTCCCTGCAGCTTCTGATATTGCCTGTTCCGTTCATTCAGTCGCTCCAAAACCTCATTGTACTTCTGCTTGTATTCCTCCAGACCCTGGAGAATGGAAAAGTTGGAAATGGACATTTATGGCTAAGTATGGAAGCTTGTTTCCGCCACAGAATAAAACATTTTAAAAGATAATTGCGACTCTTTATCTCACAATTGTGAGTTTACATCTCGTTTACATTTATATCTTTATTTCTCAGAGTTGCATGTTATAAAGTCAGAATTGCGAGATATAGTCAGAATCTCGCAAATCTGACTTAACATCACGCAATTCTGACTTTATAACACGTAATTGCGACTTTATATCTCGCAATTCTGACATCTTTTCTTATCTTGAGATAAACTCGCAATTGCAAGTTATAAAGTCCAATTCTAAGGAAAAAAATACTATTCCTCAGAATTGCAAGACTTTATAACACGCAATTGCGACTTTATATCATGCAGTTCTGACTTCATATCTCCCAATTTTGTGTTATAAAGTCAGAATTGTAAGATATAAACATGCTAGAGTGTAAGATAAAAAGTCGCAATTACCTTTATTATTTTTTATTCTGTGGCGGAAACAAGCTTCAATAGTTAAGAGATGTTTGAATGAAATACAAAAAAGCATCCCTCTCGTGCTTTTACATACACTAATGAGACAAAACATTATGACCAGACACAGGTGAAGCGAATATCGTGTTTCTGCATTTGGTTGCGTTGTGAACATTTGCAGCACGTGTTATCAAACTGAAGATGATGTTTTCTCAATTTACTGGTGTTTTTTCTATTTGCATGCGTTTTCTTCATTTGCAGCGCATTGAGCTCTCTCAACCACTGTATCTAAAGGTACTTGCTTCAATATCTGAAATCCCAAAGCAAGGGGAATTGATGAGTTGTGATATTGATGTAATGATATTGTAAAATGCTATTAAAATATTTTAATGTCATTTAAAATGTAATTTATCATGTGTCATGGTAGAGCTGAATTTTCAGCATCATTACTCCAGTCTTCGGTGTCACATGATCCATTAGAGGTCATTCTAATATGATGATATGGTGCTTAAGAAACAATTATTATTATCAACGATGAAAACAGTTGTTAAACTGCTTAATATTTTTGAGGAAGTTGATGCTTTTCAGGATTTTTTTTTCATACATAGAAAGTTCAAAGAACAGCATTTATTTTAAATAGATTTTGTTTTAATAATGTATACTTTAGGTCAATTTAATGCATTCATTTAATGAAATTTAGAAAAACGAGAAATATGGTTAACATGTTTGGTCTTCTCATCATTTCATAGTTTTGGTGACATTTCTGTTATTCGGATTTATGGAAAGTTGAACCTGTCCTTTTTTTCCACTGGTACTGTATATAAACAGTGAGCATCAGCATTGGTTTGATGGCATGATCATGTTTGAGACCTTTTTCAGTGATGCGATTTCCCCTCTTAATGCATTTAACTCGAGCTCTCTGCTCTGGTTCTGCTGGATCATAAACTTCTCCATCTGAAGCACTTGACCCCCAGCCCTGGACAAATTGTACTCCATCAGCAACCTCTCCTTGTTTACCTGAAAATGACCACAAACAATAGTGAAAAAGCCTCTTCTCTGTTTCTGTATGTGGGATTGCAACCATGCAGACATCAAACCTGGTAGGTCCAAAAGTTTAGTGCTTTATGACTGATCTCCAAAACCGTTTCAGGCTGCAGTCCGACCAAAACCATAGCCTTGTATTGCTCTGATGGTGCCAGCTCTGTTCTCAGCACGTCCAGTTTTCCTGAAAGCATGGTGGAGCAAGCGGGACAAACTGAAGGTGTGCGACTGAACTCTTCCGAACCGTGTTGATCACAGAACACATGAGAGCAGGTCGTGACCCACGCGAGCCCACTCAGCTTTACCCGGCATTGATGCGAATTACACTGCAAGGTGTATTTAGATGCGGACATGGCGGCTCTTGTGGAAGAAAACAGACAAAAGTGGTTAAATGTAGCCTAATGGTTGTATATGTATAAGGTTTTTATGATTAAGCAAACGAACAACGATTCAACGTGCGCGTTACATATCAGATAACAACAAAAAGCGGGAAAAGTATTTCCCTCTCACATATCTCTGTTCGGATACTAAAACGCTAAATCAAACTAATGCTGATATAAATATATATCGCTCTTCGCAAATAAGTAGCTTTATAAGCTCATGATAGTTACCGAGAATTTGCAACTGTGTTGTTCATTGTTTACAGTCAGTCACACAGGTAACTTAGATCGCCGCGCGAGCGCAATTGCCCTCATCTGATTGGTTGCTGCTGACTGAGCAAACGCGTCATTTCATCCTCATAAGACCCAGGGGGAAAAATGTTTTTGAAAAAATTATATTTTATTAATGTGTTACGCCATGTCCACTGTAGTGGACACCATGACTAAAATAAAAACAAAAAGACATACAATGGCATGTAGGCTATAGGCAAAACAATGGGATTTTTTTTAATTCACCAATAAATTTGTAGGTTTCAGGATTTTTTTAACCAAACTTTGTATAAAGATGATTCTCAACTATGTTATGAAAGATATAACGGAATTAATTGATATACCATTTTACTTTGCAATAAATGGGTAGCCTAGTCCCATTCAATACAATATAATAGGCTATTGTGTTCTTCGGGCACAATGTAATGAAAACAGAAAGGTAATAATGGTTGTAATAATTGGCAAAATTTTCATAATAATATCTAATATTTCATGGGAATATTTATAATTTCTTTCCTTATTCACTTGTGTCTCCCAAAATGTCTGATGTAAGTCCTGGTGTCTCTACAGCGTATGAAATCAATGCCATGTTTTGTGTCATATTTGGAGAAACCCCATAACATTTTCATGAGATGTCGATTTATGAAAAAAAAAAAAAATGAAAATTAGTCCGATTTAAATAATTAAAAAATATTATCATATTTTGGTCTCTAAATAAATGTCCGTCTTTTTTAAAGACCACAGAGAAGTTGAAGAACATTTGATATATCTGATATATGTATGTAATATTTAGTCTTTTTGATTGTCAATGTTGAAAACAGTTTTGCTGCTTAATATTTCTGACATGCTGTTAAGTGCATCAACTGAGCATGAAAGGTATAGGGTAGAGTGGGAGGAAATGCACCCTGACAAAGCAATTTGCTTTCAGGGCTGCCAACTTTTGAGTTTAGCTTGGAGTGAGTTTTTTTTTTTTTATGTAAAAACAAATATTGCATCACAATAAGTGTAATTGTGATTGTCAAAACATTTGGTAACTAAATAGAATTTTATTAAGTTTAGTGACAACATGTTACAATGTTTACATTGTACAATGACTGGTAGGATAGAGTTTTTATTGCTTGACAAAAATTTCAAGATTTCAATTCCATTCTTGTGATTTGATTCCGATTTTGATTCAATATTGACTAATTTGGATACATGTTTATTTTAAATTTTATTTAAAAAAAATAATCTCACCTGATGCTGTAAACATAGAGGGCCCAATCTGCTGGTATTATTAAAGGTTAAAAATAACAAATTAAATTAAATATAATGCAGTTTTTGTTATAATAACAATTATTTAATGACATAAGTAAAAATATAATAAATATGTGATATAGTGCTCAGCAAAATCTCCTCTCTAGCTATTTTTTCTATTCAATTAACATGCTATGGTCATTAAATGGCTTTCCTGAGGTAAATGTAATGTTATGTGACATTGTTCTCCTGCTGTTATATTGACCTCTTTCCGTGGTTGAAAAACAGTAATTGGTCGATATTATGTATACTTTCGGTAAGTTGTACTGCATCTTTAAATAAAAAAGTAACAGATGATCGGTTCACGTGCACTTGAACTGAGGCGCTCAGCGATCTGTCACGTCACATTTACAAGCGCCAAACGTATTTTTGTCTGAATTTCGTAATAAAATTGACGGAATCTAAGAGCTGAGAATTAGTTTAATATTAAAAGTACCTCTTTGCTCCGCAATTTTTCTGTGCGTGAGAAAATGGATGTGTGGCGTGAGAGCGTGTGAAAAGTGTCAATTGCGTGAGTCTCACGCTCAATGCGTGAGAGTTGGCAGCCCTGGCTTTATTTACACCAAAATCAGAGTAAAAGCAGTTTTAGCTTCAAATTAAAAAGACAAGCTAAAACAATAGATAAATAGGAATATGTATTAATGAACCATTGAGAAAATCAACCTATTTGAAAATTGTTAGCTAATGCTAACTGGCTAGCTAACTAGATAGCTGGTGCTAACTTGGTCATTAAGAGTCCATTTTTTTATTCAACCACCTAAATTACATTTGAAGGAAAAACAAAAGGATGTGATGTTCAGAACATGGCAACAGTAATTATGATGGGGCGTTTTACCCCACAGAGTAGATTTGAATAAATATAGCCTATATATAATTATATTTTCCCTAAATAACATGTTCTCCCTAACTACAGGCCTTAGCCACTATCTCATAGCATAACTGTGATGTTCTGCAAAACAATAAGATTTCAAACACCTTTTTTCTTACTGTTAAAAATTAAATCACATAACGTGATTTTTTAGATTGACTTATGACCTATATGAGCAAACACATTTTATTTTATATTTGAAAAATGTGTTGGTTTGTGTGTGCCAACTTTGTACCTCCTCTGAACAGGATTGAAAAATGTTTATGTCAATCAGTGTTTTGGCTGATTTAAATAACCTAAATGATTAAATGAGGAGCTACATTTTCTCTTTTTTATTTTTCCCCCATTTTTATTTGTTTAAACATCAACAACAAACATATTCACACATCAACACAACCAACAACACAGCATACATACAGACATTGTGCTTTTACATTGTGTGTGTAGCCTATATAAATAAAAAGGTCCTCCACTTACAGTTATAATTGGTTTTGAAGATAATTTATGAAAGGACGCCACATGACAGTGAACATAGACCTGGAGGAAGGACATTTTCTTAAATTTTGTTGCAAAAAAAGAAGCCCAGATTGTTCCAAATCAGCCTAATTTTTTGTCCATCCAACCAAGAACATTTTCCCTACACAATTCAGCCAAATTTACAGTATAGGCTATTCATTTAAATCTACAGTATATGCCTATAATAAGATTATTGTTTTTTTTTATATATATATATATATTTTTAAATAAGGTTAATTTTATGCCAAATGCGCTCACATATAAGAGAACCTGCTTTATATTGTTAGTGGACAGCTTGGCCTTATGTGAGATACGGTGCAGGTCGGGTGCTTGTTTTTGATACATCTAATTAAAAATGGCTTTTCACTTCATCCCTCCTCCACGTGGTGTATGGGAACAGAGGCGGGGGTGAAAGGGGGGCATTGTGCGGAGCGGCAATGGATCCTGGGGGTGAGGAGAGAGAAAGAGATGCCCACTCAACTGTGTCCAGGTCGCCATTGTTGGAAATTCCCTTCCCATTCAATGCATTTTAAATAGAGCTCCGAATATTCGGACGCACCGACAAAGTGAGCGAGCCGCAGGGGGTCTTTACTGCAGTAGCGCGTGCAGTTATAGTCTATAAGCCGCTTGACGTATAGGCTGCCTCATCCCATCACCTTCCTCATCATCTCCCTCAAGTCATTACTATTCATTATTATTTAACATAACTTTATCATCTGGCATTTTCCCCCCATCAACCTACAGTAGCATAATCTTCCTATAGGCTATAGTAGCCTACTTTCTAATTAAGCTATTTTATGTTCTTTCTAGGTAACCTGATTAGGCCTACAGTAAAAAACAAAAAAAAAAAAAACACCTTTACCTTCTCGTTAATAAGAAAAATTGCAAATGTCGCCTATTTAAATGTCCCATAAATCGTAGACAAAAGGTGTCTCATTCTATAGGCGCGCTAAATGAAGTGCAGTCATTAAGTTGTTTTAAAACGGACAGACGATGTCAGAATCTTGAAGGGTATGAACTTGTTTTGTTGTTGTTGCATAAATTAGGCTACAAGTGTATGTAGATATAAAACGTAAGGAAATTTCATCTTGACGCATATTGATAAAACTCGTTTGTCTAAATTAGGCTAGGCTACTAGAGCTGCTGCTTTTAGCATTAAGAGAAACGCAAAAGAGGGAGAAAGAAAGAAAAAGAGACGGTGTTCCGCACCATTGAAATGCAAATGTCAGAACAAGGGGAGATTGTATTTTTGTGTGAGTGTGTGTGTGTCTTTGGAGAGGAGGGAGGGGGGTCCGCAGAGTGGACAAGTTTGAGAAAGAGGGGACTTGTTGAGGAAAAACAGCCACACACGCACTCGCCAGTTCACACAGCAACAGCGGACGGCGTCACGGTCCGCTTCAGCAGTCCACGCGAATTTTAAGTTTTTTTTTCTTCTTTTTACTCACTTTTTAACAGATGTCGGTGCTGTCTTAACGCGTCCTGCCAGGTGGATTATTGGCGAACAAGGGGGTTCGTAATTTATTTATTCACAACATAACTTGCAAAGTTGTTTGATGCCCGTAACTCTCACCGTCTGCTCGTGAATCATGTCACGCCGGAAACAGAAACGGCCCCAACAGCTTGTTAACTCAGACCCCGGGGGCACGCGCTTGATACTGCAAGGTGAGGAAATCATTCATTTGTTAATTATTTGTTACCCTAGACTAATAAATAGTTATGCTTTAAGGTTTAAAAAACGATAGGTTAATAAAAAGGTTTTTGCAGTTTACATAGAGCACCTGTTACCCAAATAATATTTTATATCTATTTTTTTCTTTATTGCTTAAATTGGGCACTTTTATCACCTGAAGTGTTATGATAGGCTACAGGTTAAAATGCACTAGAGCGTTTGGCCCTCTACTCAGTGAGCCATTGTTTGAGAGCTGCAACACATAGCTCACATTTCTACCATGACTGAACTTTTCAAAACTAAGTAGTTTACTGACATTTCCCGCTAAAAATGTCTGCCAAATGTGTTGTATGAAAGAAGGCTCTTATAGACATAGCCAGAGGGTTGGTCTAAAGGTGTTCAGCCGTATGGCCGGTCATTATGTTGACATGAATCACTCAGGAGGGGCCATAACTGCGTTAGCTTTTCAGTAATGTCAATCCACCAAGAGACTTGCAGCATAGTCAGTTTGATTGCTGGGGGTCTTTCATGCATTTAGAGGAGTCTCCTATTCAGTGTGAATAAGGTGCAGGCAAGGGGGAGGGGATGAAGGGGGTGTTTGGGTAAAGATTAATCTCTTCTCATTCTATTCTGTTCTATTCTGTCCTCTTCTCCCTTATTCTCTCTCTCATGTTTCCATGTGCTCCTCTTTTCTGCTTCAACTGTGTCCCCCCCCCCCCCTTCCCACTCCCTTGCCTCTATTCACTTTGTACCTCTGCTCAGTTGGGGGTTCCACTGTTAGAATACAGAGAGGAGAAAGAATGCACTGTTGCATGCATGCATGCATGGAAGGAAAAAAGTTAGCTCAGGAATCTTAAAGATACAGCACTTTTGTGATTTGATTTCAATAGCTTTTGGCAAGAACAGGTAGTATGTTGTGAGGGGAATTTCTCAGGGTTTTAATATTTTTGGGCATTTCAGTAGATTTGATTCCACAGGTCTGTGTACAGTCATTTAGTATATCCGTGTGCCACAGAGAGTGAAAATAGTTTGTCTGTCAGTCAACCCACTATTTTCCCAACCCCCTCCTTCTAGTTCTTTTTCTCCGCTCAAGATTCTAAAAGAATTTGACCTTAGAGCTCATGAGGTTAGGTCATCTAGCCAATCAGAGCACATGGACAGTGCCCAAAACCCTTTCTATACCCTAACCTCTGACCCTGTGTAGGGTCAGGGGGGAAGGGTGAATAGAGAGATGAAAGATGTAGTTGATGGACAGAGGGTTGGGTTAAGAGGGGTTGTGGGTTGTTGTGGTGATATCTATTGTCCTTTAAAAAAGCGTTGCAATAGCTGCAAGGTGGCTAGTGAGTTGTGGCAATAGTGAGGACAGAAGATGTGAGTGTGGTTTATGAAGGATCATTAAGAATGCGGAATGACGAGTGGAGTGGTATTCAGCGTTTTGTGAAAGAAAACTGTTGACAAAGGAGTTGGCCTATATTATTATGAAGGCTTTCTTATAACTTACTATTATAGAACTAAATTGTAATTATTATAAAAGCTAAATTATAAAATAAAGCAACAATGCTATAGCAATATAATGTTTTTAAATAATTGTAATTGTCTGAGGATGTATAAACTTATTCCTTATTTTCTCTATTTTCCAGATGACCAGCTTCCAGTGAAATCTCCATCCACCTCTCTTGCCTCTGAAGCTACCTCATCATCTTCCTCTTCCTCACCTACATCCCTTCAGGACTGTCAGCCTCCTTTGGCCCCAAGACCGTCTCCAGGTGGCATTCATGCTCCCTCGCTCCCCAACGAGAGCTCATCTCCTCCCCACTGGCCAAATCACATTGCCTCATATTCCACATCACTGCCTAATGCACACTCATCTCTCTCTCCGGACTTCCCACACCCTTCTCTGTCCTCCCAGACCCACTCTCCTCCTCCTGGCCAGCAGAAATCCATTCATATTTTGTCTCATCAGCCACTGTCCACTGTGACGTCCCCACCAATGGGTATTTCTGCAACCACCACTACCTCCTCTTCCTCTTCTTTATCCTCTTCATCATCGCTGGGTGCCCCACCACATCAAGGAAGCCCTAGTCCCATCCACCAAACTCCTTCGTCGCCTTCAGAGCAACTCCAGGTGCCTCCGACCCTCGCTGTACTATTGGAGGAGCTTAGGGTCCTGCAGCAAAGACAGATTCACCAAATGCAGATTACAGAAGAGATCTGCAGACAGGTGCTGCGCCTAGGTGGTATGGTCAGTGCCCAAGATGCACCTCAGGGATCTGTAGAGAATCAACAGAGAGATGCAGGCTCTAGCTCCCCACCTAATACTGTCTCTGGTGTCTCTTTAATTCCCCAAGCTCCTACATCCAAGCCCAACCTATCTCACACTAATGGAACCAGAGCTCCTTATTCCACAACTTCATCTTCAACATCTTCCTCATCCTTATTCACCTCTTCAGCCTCTATGCACCCTCTCTCTCTAACGCTTGGACTTCCTCCTCGTTACCTCAATGAAAAGTCTCCCAACACCTCAACCAGTCATGGAAATGGTGTGAATTTTCCAACTCCACCCTTGCCCACGGTCAGCCTCTCCCAGGACCACCTATCTCTCAGTTCCACCGTTAGTACGTCAAATGGATCTTCAAGCTCCTCTTCAAGCCGCCAACAGCACGTCTGCCGTTTCTGTGGGAAGGTTCTGAGCAGTGACTCTTCCCTACAGATCCATCTGAGATCCCACACCGGCGAGCGCCCGTACCAGTGTCCAGTCTGCCTCAGTCGCTTCACTACCCGCGGCAACCTCAAAGCCCACTTCCTTCGCCACCGTGAACAAAATCCAGAGCTGTCACTCTCGCTCTTGCCACCTGCTTTGTCCGAGCAAAGCCAATCAGGATCTGGCTCAGGGACATCACAGAGGCGCAGAAAACGTCGAGCTGAGGATGAGGAGCCTTTTGGAGTTAAGGGCAGTATAGGTGTGCCAGACAGTTTAGCCTTGGGTTTCCTCTCTGGGTCATCTCATCCATCTCCCTCCTCCCTACCATTGCCACCCAGTGTTGATCTGGCCCTGCTTTCCACTGCCCACTCTTTGCTACAGCTAAACCGTGCCTCAGCTGCAGCCGCAGCCTCCGTTTCCACTAGTGTGCAGTCGTCATCTTCATCCATCACTTCCTCTGCAATGAACAGTCAATTTAAAGGTGCGAAGCAGCAGAGGTTTGATGAGAATACACCACCACACTCCACCTTACATCCTGGTTCTCCATATTCCCAGCTGGCACATCTTCCGAAGATACTCTTCCCATCAGGTCCATCTGCCCACCATCCTAGCCTTGCCCTTCTTCGCCCTCCTCACCTTTCCTCCCCTCACCTCCCACTTACCTTCCCTTTCTCCTCTTACCCCAAACCTCAAAACTCCTCTTCTCCATCCTCCTCTCCATCATCATCCTCTGTCACCTCGGACACCTCCAAGCTGCAGAGATTGGCGCAGAAGTTAGAGAAGCAGCCTCTTCCAAAAAGCACCAATGATGGCCAGGTGAACTGCAATACTCAGGCTAATGACATATCCACAACTAATGCTATCTCAGCTTACAGGAGGGAGATGATGGCGGCTTTAGGGCTGAACCCAAACAGTGAGCCAACTAGCCAAGAGCTACATGGGTCAACTGCCTCCTCTTTGGTCCCTAATCAGTGTGGGGTGTGCCTCCGTGTCCTCAGCTGCCCAAGGGCGTTACGTCTCCACCAGGCCACTCACTTGGGCGAACGTCCATTCCCCTGCAAACTCTGTGGCCGCTCCTTCTCCACAAAGGGAAGTCTAAGGGCTCATCTAGCCACTCACAGAGCACGTCCAGCCAATGCACGTGGTCAGAACTCTTGCCCACTCTGTCAGCGCAAGTTTACCAATGCCGTGGTACTGCAGCATCACATTCGCATGCATCTGGGAGGCCAATTACCTCCAGAAGGTAACGGGGACCTGCAGTCAGAGGAAGATTCTGGTCAAATGGTTTCCTTACCCACAACCCTTCAGTCTCTTCCTCTCAATATGAGCATGTCTTCCTCTGCCAGCTTACTGGAGTCTAGTGCTAGCCTAAGAGATGCTACATCAGGTGATGCAGACCAGATCATGGAGTCAGATCAAGATCCCTATGACAACACACCTGAGACTAGTCCAACCCTCACCCTGGAGAAGCAGGACCCCTCCAGAGAAAACAGCCCACCTGACAATACCATTGCCTCAGATGAGAAACATTATGGCACAGTACATCACAGCAAGTCTCAAGTTGTCAATGGCTCTGCAGAAGAGGATGAAGACACACCTTTATCCCTCTGTACAAGGACCAACTCCCAAGACACCTTGTTTGATAAAAAAAGGCACAATGGAGCTTCACTTCACACAGTGATCAGTGGACCAAAACCTAGTTTAAGCTCTGAAGCTCTCGATCTGTCACCTACCCTAACTCCACCCTCGAGCCCAGGGTTGTCCACTGAGTTAAAATCAGACCAAAGCAGCGAGCAGACAACACTTCATGTGAATGGAATAGACCATGTTCTTGAGCCCAATGATGGTGACTCTCAGCCAGCCACAGAGAATGCTTCTTTGCACTCTAAAATGCCTGACAAAGCCGTAGAGCAGAAGCTAAAAGCTGAGGATGCACAAGAATCCAAAATAGACAAGTCTGCAGAAGAGGATCAAAGGAAAGATAGAGAAAAGACTGAAATTACATCACCAGAGACTCCCGTGGTCCATCCACTACCGCAGCGTTCTGAGAAACCTTACAGCTGCGCAGAGTGTGGAAAAGAGTATGCTAGCCGCAGTGGATTGAAGGTACAGTAATACAGTAAACAATTAATGTGTACAGTATTTTTGTTAATGACATTTTATCCATTAAATATTTATGAATTTCCTGTGATATTGTTTGTGTGCGAAACAAGACTTCTAATTATTGTGTTTCAACAGGGGCATATGAAAATCCACAGCGGGAGTATGAATCAGTTGGCCAGTACTGCATCCTCACAGTCCTCTGAGGGAAAAGTTGTGGAGCGTACAGAGGAGTCGACCCATCGAAAACTGAGAGGAGAGGATGCTAAAAACTTGTCAGAGGAGAGTGCAGATAAACTGTCCTTGCCTGAGCATCTGGTGTCTATTACTGACAGAGACGACAGAACTGAAGACACTGCTTGAAAGAATGTGATTAGTTAGGTTTTAGCACTATTCTTGTTTACTGATTTCTATGACAACTTTTTTTTTTCTTTCAATTTTGTGGTTAGGGGTAGTTTTTAATTGTTTGGTATTGTAGAATGGTAGTGAATCAGTCCATATGTAATAGTAGTGCCTTTTCATGAAGACAATTAAATCATATTGATAAAGACTTTCGACTTCAAATATCAGGATGCACTGAAATTGGATCTTGAAAAAAGTAATCTAAAAAATGTGTCTAAATTTGGAATTCCAGGATATACATAAAAAAAAAAAACGCAAATAAAAAAAAAACTTGAGGAAAAAAGGGACGCGAGATGTGTGATATGAGATGAGAGAGGATGTGGGATCATACCAAAACTGATCATCTGATGTGCAGCTGAATGTAAATATCCTTTTTGTTTTATGTACCCTGTTTGTATTTTCTTTCATGCTGCTGTACTTTGTAGGTATTTCTCTAAATAGCTGCACTATACCTGAGACTGCTGAAACTCTTCTTGACAAGGGAGGTTTATAATAACAATGATGGAATGGAAATGCTGAGAGAGAGTCAGATTTACTTTCTGCCCAATCAATGCCTGTTCTTCATCCTACTTTATTTAGTTTTTTTTTTTTTTTTTTAAATGAAAAACAGCTAATCAGATCAGTTTTCACAATGCTGTAGATGAGCAAAAGCGGCTCAAAATTGCTAAAGATTAATGCATTATTTTCTGTTATCTTGAATGTTGAAACTTTGTTGGCCCAGTTGAACACTATCCAGCTTTGTTTTGTAAATTTCTTGGATGTAATGTGGTCCTAACTTGTCAAAGAGAGAAATAAAGTCAGAATGAATGTTTCATGATTTCTTTTTACTTAAAAAAAAAAAAAAAATCTATATGTTATTTTTACGATCACTCATAAAGCTATTTTTTTGTTTGAGGCATCTATTTGTTTTTGTTCCATAAGGTTCTATGTTCCTGAGCAATTGTCTTCATCCCCCCCCCCCCCCTTAAAAAAAAAAAAAAAGTCTGCTTCCTTTAATATGTTTAGTTCCTCAGTTCGGTGGTGTGCATGTTGATGGCTGTATGTGTTTGTGTGTGTGTGTGTGTGTGTCTGTGTGTGTGTTTGTTCACACACACGGATACTTGTGTAATGTGATTGAGTGTGCAGCTGTACAGACTTCACTCCCTCCCCTCAAACACCCTCTCGCTCTCTGTGTCATGCTCTCTTTCATATGCTCGCTCTTTCATTTTCTCTTTCATTCTTTGCCTCTTTCACTCTCTTTCTATCCCCCCCCCCCCTCCCTGTGTAATGCGGCTGACACACAGGAAGCTCTAATCCTCGCACAATGTCCCCCCTCATCCCCCCTGAGCGTCTCTGCGCGGGATGAAGGGGAGGTGGAGCCCGACCCGGCCAGCTGTCCCTAAAATGGCTCCTAATCCTGCCTCTGCCAGGCCCTCGAAACCATGACAACCTGTAACCAAGGAGAGAAATTTTGAGGTTGAGAGGGAGACGAACAATGAGCCAGAAACAAGGCATGTGGTAGAAGTTTGTCCACATGCATTCAGGAAGGGATAAAGACATGTCTCAATCAAAAATAAGGAAATCTTCCAGAGAAAATGCCAAATGTGCAATAATGTAGTGCCTTAAGAGGCAAAAAGCAGCAGAAGTGATGAATAGTTCTTCAATGAGCTGTCAAAGATATTTATAAGATTGCTAATTTATTAAATGGATTAAAGGTAAATCTTCTTTTTATTTAGACTCAACAGTGCAGGTGGTTCATAAGTTATCCCCACAATATTTCACAATATATAAAATGATTGTGCAACTAAATTCGGTATGTTTACAGTATATATACAGTGTGTGTATATATATATATATATATATATATATATATATATATATATATATATATATATATATATATGGGCCAGTGACATGATGTGCATATTTTTGTGTCCAAGTGCATTATTTCCTTTTGAAATAATTTGATAAATTCATGACACACGTATATATCACTTTAATCTATTAAACCTATTTAGTGTGAATTCCTTTTTAGCATATTTAAATTACATATTATTTTATGTTTTGTTATCTTAAACCCCCCAAATGTCAGGTGGTGCAACTGTCTGAACAAATGAACAGACTAAGAAACGATTTAAAATGGCGTCTTAATAATGAAAAATTAAAAACGAAATACTATGGCAGCATTTTAGGTTTGAAACCTTTCATATAAACATATTTTATAAATATCAGTAGTTTTAAAGCCGTTGAGATCATTGAAAAACTTTTGTCCAGCAATTTGTATGTCAGTGTGGCACAAATGCAAACATGGCTCTTTTATTATGAATTGACGAGGTAATTACAGTAAACATGATAATGCATCATCCAGAGGAGCCCGACTGATCCTTGTGGGTGAGAGAAATGGTTTGTAGATCTCTCTCAAATACTGGTAAAAACTGCTCATTTTAAGTATGGGTAGGTTGGTATGCTTTCCATGTCAGATTTCTCAGAAAAACATCCATCTCGCTCTTAAATACTTTCTATAGGATCCTATTCAAGGAAAAAACTGTTTTTATTGGTTTTAAATGAGATCAAATTAGTCAGTACCAAAGGCAAAATTGGAACTATTTTATCAAAATAATTTAAGATCATGGTGCAGAAATGAGTACACCCCAATGAATGTGTCTAATCAATCAATCAATCAATCAATCAATCAATCAATCAATCAATCAATCATCATACAGATGGCCACAGGATAATTGACAATTAAGAGTGGTATTCAAGAGAAAATCCACTCCTATAATGCTGACAAAATGGCTCCACATGGAAAAGAAATGTCACAAGACCTGAGATAGAAGATCATTTCTTTGCACAAAAAAAAGATCAAGGTTATAAGAAAATTAGTAAAGCATGCTAATACGTTTGAATACTGTTGCAAAAGTATCCAAAAACTCAAAACGGATGGACTTGTGGAAAGCTCGCTGAGACGTCCAGGCCTTGTCAGACCTTGTCAAGAGCGTTTTGTGATGACAGAAGTTGAAGAAAATCTCCATGCAAGTTCAGCACAGTTGGCTAAATCATTAGAAAGTCAAACTGGGGTGAGTGTTTCCAGTGACACCATGCGATGTACACAGTGGAGGAGTGCCATGCATGGCTGTCGTCCACCAAGGAAGCCACCACTGAAGCTCATGCTCAAAAAAAGCATCTAGAATTTGCCCGGGCTCGTGTTGACGAAGGCGAAGACTATATTGGGACTCTATACTTTGGAGTGATGAGACAAAGATTAATCTGATGGTACCAACAGTAAAGCATGGTGGTGGTAGTGTTCTTGTGTGGGGAAGAGGAGAAGATGCTACCGGTCCCTCTTTTAACATGACATCTAAGATCACTGGTTCATTTCTGAGGAAGAACAGGGTAAAAGTGATTCAGTGGCCAAGCATGTCACCAGACCTTAACCCAATTGAACAACAATTGTCTTTTGTCTTTTTTTGAGTTCAGAAAAGACAAGCTGAACTTCTTTCTCCATCCAGCATCCAGCCATACAAATTATTAGATTTAGTTTAATTTGTTTAGGGTGTAATCATTTTTGCAACACCTCATTTGAATTAAATGTATTATTTTTCTTATCCTAAAGATGCTAGGTGACCACACTCTTATGTTAATAAAAATAAACAGATAAACAACAACAACAAAAAATGCAGCAAATTGGTCTTATATTCATTGAGAAATGGATAAAAATCGTATTCATTTATAATACGTAAAATTAATATCAATAAATAGAATACATACATACATACATAGTATGATATGGATGCTGCACACTGGTGGCGGTTGAGGAGAAATCCCCTGATATGATTATAAAAGCGCTTTGGGTGTACAGTTGCACATATGAAAGTGCTATATAAATGCCTCATTTATATATATATATATATATATATATATATATATATATATATATATATATATATATAGCATATATATAGCATACATATATATATATATACTGTATATATACAGGTCCTTCTCAATAAATTAGCATATTGTGATAAAGTTCATTATTTTCAATAATGTAAAAATGGGTATGGCAAAAAACACTCAAAAGCCTATAAATCCTAAACAAAAACTCAGACAACTCACTAAACTGCCTTATGTGCTTAAAGACCCTAAATGCTTGAACCCCGATAAATGCTGCTTGCAGCTTTAATCAATAATGTAATGATAAAAATTAAACTTTCATATATTTTAGATTCATTGCACACCAACTGAAATATTTCAGGTCTTTTATTGTTTTAATACTGATGATTTTGGCATACAGCTCATGAAAACCCAAAATTCCTGTCTCAATAAATTAGCATATTTCATCCGACCAATAAAAGAAAAGTGTTTTTAATACAAAAAAAGTCAACCTTCAAATAATTATGTTCAGTTATGCACTCAATACTTGGTTGGGAATCCTTTTTGCAGAAATGACTGCTTCAATGCGGCGTGGCATGGAGGCAATCAGCCTGTGGCACTGCTGAGGTGTTATGGAGGCCCAGGATGCTTCGATAGCGGCCTTAAGCTCATCCAGAGTGTTGGGTCTTGCGTCTCTCAACTTTCTCTTCACAATATCCCACATATTCTCTATGGGGTGTAGGTCAGGAGAGTTGGCAGGCCAATTGAGCACAGTAATACCATGGTCAGTAAACCATTTACCAGTGGTTTTGGCACTGTGAGCAGGTGCCAGGTCGTGCTGAAAAATGAAATCTTCATCTCCATAAAGCTTTTCAGCAGATGGAAGCATGGAGTGCTCCAAAATCTCCTGATAGCTATCTGCATTGACCCTGCCCTTGATAAAACACAGTGGACCAACACCAGCAGCTGACATGGCACCCCAGACCACAGGGCCGGAGTGGGGCCACTTTTCAGCCCGGGAGTTTCAGGCCCAAGACCGGCCCACTTTTTCCATGGTGGAATTCCAAATTAGCACTTTTTTTAAATTGGATAAATGAAGCAACAGTTCAGCTCATACTATTGTGTAGTTAGTATTAATACCATGGGTTAACAAATAATGTAAAGGTTAAATAATAATTCACTTAGACTTTATAAGAAGCATAAGAAGCAATTGCAACTTTTTCACACAATTCTGACTTTATATTTCGCAATTCTGACTTTATATTTCGCAATTCTGACTTTATATTTCGCAATTCTGACTTTATAACACGCAATTGCTACTTTATATCACACAATTCTGACTTTATATCTTGTAGTTCTGACTTTATAAGCAATTGCGACTTTATTTCACACAATTCTGACTTTATATTTCGCAATTCTGACTTTATAACACGCAATTGCGACTTTATTTCACACAATTCTGACTTTATATTTCGCAATTCTGACTTTATAACACGTTTTATGACTTTATATCACACAATTCTGACTCTATATCTGGCAGTTCTGACTTTATAAGCAATTGCGACTTTATATCACACAATTCTGACTTTATATCTTGCAGTTCTGACTTTATAAGCAATTGCGACTTTATTTCACACAATTCTGACTTTATATTTCGCAATTCTGACTTTATAACACGTTTTATGACTTTATATCACACAATTCTGACTCTATATCTTGCAGTTCTGACTTTATAAGCAATTGCGACTTTATTTCACGCAGTTCTGATTTTATATCTTGCAATTCTGACTTTATAAGAAGCAATTGCGACTTTATATCACGCAATTCTGACTCTATATCTCACAATTCTTTATAACACGCAATTGAAACTTTATTTCAGGCAATTCTGACTTTATATCTCACAATTCTGAGAAAAAAAGTCAGAATTGCGAGATGTAAACTCGAGATAAAAAGTCGCAATTATCTTTTAAAATGTTTTATTCTGTGGCGGAAACAAAGCTGCATACCTTCTGGCCTCTTCCTCCCATCCATCCTCCCTGACGCGTACCGTTACGGCCGGCCCAGCTATCAGTAGGCGCCGGCGGAGCCGCGGTAGCCTCCCTGAGAAAACGTTTTGAAAAGACGGGCTATGGACCCAACCATTTCTATAGGAGGGGAGGGGAGAACTCCCTCACATGGTACAACCCATGCTGAGTTGCGCGCTGTGGTGGCAGAATGCAGAACGTGTGTATCCTAATGTAACTAATATGAAATTGAAATGTAAAAAAAAAAAAAAAAAAAATTCCTCGACCGGCCCAAAAGTGAAGCGGCCCACCGGGAATACTCCCGATTCTCCCGATTACCCACTCCGGGCCTGCCAGACCATCACTGACTGTGGGTACTTGACACTGGACTTCAGGCATTTTGGCATTTTGGCATTTCCTTCTCCCCAGTCTTCCTCCAGACTCTGGCACCTTGATTTCCGAATGACATGCAAAATTTGAGCAACCACTGAGCAAAAGTCCAGTGCTGCTTCTCTGTAGCCCAGGTCAGGCGCTTCTGCCGCTGTTTCTGGTTCAAAAGTGGCTTGACCTGGGGAATGCGGCACCTGTAGCCCATTTCCTGCACACGCCTGTGCACGGTGGCTCTGGATGTTTCTACTCCAGACTCAGTCCACTGCTTCCGCAGGTCCCCCAAGGTCTGGAATCGGTCCTTCTCCACAATCTTCCTCAGGGTCCGGTCACCTCTTCTCGTTGTGCAGCGTTTTTTGCCACACTTTTTCCTTCCCACAGACTTCCCACTGAGGTGCCTTGATACAGCACTCTGGGAACAGCCTATTCGTTCAGAAATTTCTTTCTGTGTCTTACCCTCTTGCTTGAGGGTGTCAATGATGGCCTTCTGGTCAGCAGTCTTACCCATGATTTCGGTTTTGAGTAATGAACCAGGCTGGGAGTTTTTAAAAACGCCTCAGGAATCTTTTGCAGGTGTTTAGGGTTAATTAGTGAATTCAGATGATTAGGTTAATAGCTTGTTTAGAGAACCTTTTCATGATATGCTAATTTTTTGAGACAGGAATTTTGGGTTTTCATGAGCTGTATGCCAAAATCATCAGTATTAAAACAATAAAAGACCTGAAATATTTCAGTTGGTGTGCAATGAATCTAAAATATATGAAAGCTTAATTTTTATCATTACATTATGGAAAATAATGAACTTTATCACAATATGCTAATTTATTGAGAAGGACCTGTATATATATATATATATATATATATATATATATATATATGTGTGTGTGTGTGTGTGTGTGTGTGTGTATTACATGGAACCATTACATAAAAAGTTGTAAAGTGTTATAAAAGTACTGAAGTAGAGGTAAAACGGCAACAATGGAAATAAAAAGTTTCCTTTGCAAATCAGGAAAAACAGATGTGGTGTAACGTCCAATTCTGACCACACGATGGCGACACATGTACAGGTGTGTGCCGTAAATAATCCAAACATCCGCTCTCAAAACAGTTACAACTAAACACTCATTTTGAGAGCTTCATCATTTTTATTGGGTAGGCTAGTTTATGGTATACGAGGAAATACAACATTCAGAAGGCAACATGCTTAAAATTGGCTATAAGATAATTTTATGGTTATTCATTCATTCATTCAGTCAGTCAGTCATTCATTTTTTTTTCTATTTTTAAGTCAGTTTCTGTAAATAATATGCTATAATATTAATATGCTATATAATATAGGCTATATATATAGCGCTATATAAATTAAGGTGACATACATAATATGTATATATACTGTATATATTTATTTCAGTAGCCAAAGCAACATTTCTAATTGATTCATATTGTATTGCATTATTCATATTTCAATTACCGAAAACTATTTTAATAGTTGTTGTAGGCCTAGTGAACCACAACAACTCTGCTATATTCAGATAGCTTACCTTAATGTCTCCACCACAAAATATTTTGAGATGTGTTTAGATGGTATCAAATGTTTCCCCAGACATTCATCATAAGGTTCAGTAGTTTATCGCGCCGTGTCCCATCCCTTTTCCCCTCCCCTTACGCATCAGTGTTTGACTGAGAGCAGAAGTTCATCAATCTACCACGAACACCACGAACGCACGAGCTGAACGGAAGAGACCTCGAGCACGAGTCGCCGTGACAGAGACCATATGACTGAGATCTCACAGCGAAATAACATGAACTGCACTTCGACTTAGATCGTGTCTACGAAAATGAACGGCAGATAAAGCACCAGTACAAGCTGCATCCTGATGCCAGTTCAGCACCTGGAGGAAAAGGTAATGCAAACCCATTCTGCTCAGCTCTGATGTACTTACTGTGGTCAGAATGATTTCATCACGCTTTGATTCACTTACATTATAAAAATGGATATTGTTTTATATAGGAAAGATTTAAGCTTACATGAATGCATTATCAATATAAACCTTCACCTACAACCTACAATTTTCTGCTAAGTAATATAATGGAAGTAGTTTCTATACAGTTAGTTTCTGAGGAAAATCATTTTCACTTGATGTTCTGCTTTACAGCAAGCTACGGTGGCTTAGGCTGTAACCTTGAGTGATTTTATTTTATAGTTGTTGTTTTTTTATCAGAGCTCTTATCAGCATGTCCTGAACCTTGCTCTCAGTCCTTAAAGATCGTGCATTGGTGTGGTTTTTTAATTATCACGTGCAGTAATTGCCCACTGTCCACCCACTCAGCTCAGCTCTTTAATCATCCTCTCTATCTCTTTTGGTCTTTCCTGAATGCGACTTTCTTCTTTTGTGATAAGACCTTCCTAACCATTACACAAGGCAATTCATCAGATTTATGACTGCTGAGTTAGTGTGTGAAAGGTGGGAACAATTGCAACAATTTCAAATTCAAAATTTTCATGGAATCCAGAATTCTGCAGTGTAAAATTCCCATTTATTCCTCTCAGATTTCAGGATGTCATTAACTCTTATTAGATAACCATGCCTCGTCAGTGTATAGTTTGTCATAGTCAGCATCAATGGCTCTCAACTTTGAGCTTCAAATATACAAGCTGTCAATTAACTAGTCATGTCCCTGAATGTGCATTTTTTCATTTCATCACGTGAAGACGTTTTCAAAGCTTGTGCTTTTGAGCGTAGCTCTTTTGAGTCCGTTGAACCTTGAGGAGCATGTGACAGATCAGCATGCTGACGCACCAAGAAGTCTCCATACTAAAAGTGAGTGAGAGAGAGAGTTGAGTTGAGTTGGACTTGACGTATTAAAAATCCCTCCACTTGGTCTTGGTTGAATAGCGATCAGGTTGATCAATGTTCACGTCAGGGATGGCGATTGAGTAAGCTGTTGGCTAAGACACACAATCCTGTCTCACGCAGTAAGGACGAGCAAGCTGGATGTTTTACTTGCATGTAGACCTCTTTCTCCGGGTCTGTGTTTACACACCTTTAAAAAGCCATTTGCCCTGACGTCTAATGGATCAGTAATAGCCATATGTACGTTTGAAAAGCAAGAGTGTGTATGTGAGCTCTTTATGATTGCCCTGTTTCTTTGGAGATTATTATATGTGCATGCATGTGTGTGTGTTTGCATAAGTACTGAACACTCTCCTTCTATCTTTCCCAGATGTCACCTCAAGATCTCAAGAACTAGCTGGGAACTTTTCAGATCTTCCTAAAACTGACTGTAGAACTGGTCTTATTTGTATCTATCAGGCCTTTTAAAACAATGGCGTCTTACAGTCCTGCTCCCACAGAAGAGCCGTCCTCAGAGGTAACGAACGGCGACCTGAAGGCAGGCGGCTCGCAGGAGTGCATGAAACTGAAAAAAGAAATATCTTTGCTCAATGGCGTGTGCCTCATCGTGGGAAACATGATCGGCTCCGGGATCTTCGTCTCACCTAAAGGCGTACTGATGTATAGCGGCTCCTACGGGTTATCTCTGGTAGTATGGACAGTCGGTGGGATCTTCTCAGTGTTTGGTGCGCTCTGTTATGCCGAGCTCGGGACCACCATCAGCAAGTCGGGCGCCAGCTACGCTTACATCCTGGAGGCCTTTGGAGGCTTTTTGGCTTTCATCCGTCTATGGACTTCTCTTCTGATCATCGAGCCCACCAGTCAGGCCGTGATAGCCATCACTTTCTCCAACTACATGGTGCAGCCCATCTTCCCAACGTGTATAGCGCCCTACGCAGCCAATCGTCTGCTGGCCGCAGCCTGCATCTGTGAGTTGGTGTGTGTGTGGATTTGTGTGCTTTTGTAGATTACCTGTGAAGGTTTGTGTACTTCAAGTCTCCAAGAACATGATTTGAGATATGAGAGTTAAAAGGAATCCCAGACAGCAACATGGTTTCGGCCCAGATCCGGCCCACATCTGGTCCGTGTGGAATCCACGTGTACCAGATGTGGGCTGCATCTGGGCCAACTCTATGGTGCTGTCTGGGATAATTCACCCAGAATCCTTTACTCACCATTCCAAAACCATTTGACTTATTTATTTATTTTTTTTGCAAGAAAATAGAATATACTATGGTTCAAAAGTTTGGGGTCAGTACATTTTTTTTTAAAAAGATAATAATAATACTTTTATTCAGCAAGGATGCATGAAATTGATCATAAATGCTGTTCTTCTGAACTTTCTATTCATTAAAGAATCCTGAAAAAAATATGGTTTCCACAAAAATGTTAAGCACAACTGTTTTTAACATTGATAATAATCAGAAATGTTTCTTGAGCAGCAAATCAGCATATTAGAATGATTTCTGAAGGATCATGTGACACTGAAGACTGGAGTAATGATGCTGAAAATTCAGCTTTGATCACAGGAATGAATTACATTTTTAAAACATTTAACTTTACGTTTCATATTAAAATAGAAAACTGTTATTTTAAGTTTTAATGTTTCAATCAAAGCACTCACTGTGTTCTCCAAGCTAATTACATGCTTAGAGTGATATACTGTATCAGTATGAAAATGCAAAAAAGGTCTGCACTCAATTTTTTTTTTTTTTATTAGAATCAAACAGGAGATAAAAAAATACAAATATTTGTATATTTTATCTCCTGCTTGATACTAATAAAAACATTTTTAGAGTGCAGAACTGTTAAAGTTTCACAAAAAAAAAAAAATTAATCTATTTTTAAATGCAGCCTTGGTGAGCATAACGGACTTCGTTCAAAAGCATTAAAAAAAAAAACTTACCGACCCCAAACTTTTGAATGATCATGTGCTTTGCCACTCTGAATCAACTTATATTTCAGTCCATTTCTCAAAAATGATCATATTTCTGCATACACTGAATGTTGGTAGCACGTCGATATGAAAGTGCATGTGAACAGTGAAGGAATTGGCAGCAGGAAGTGGGTAGTGGGTTAACATTACACAAACATAAACACAGTGCTACATTTTCCACAGACAATAAGAGTGAATGATGGCATTAAACGTAATGGAAAATCTATTGAGTTCAAAAAACACTCACAAAAAAGTTCTATGGTATCACTGTCTGACATCATCACAGTAGCCTACATTTTTGTAAGGGGAGAAAAGAGCGAGCGAGGAATTATGAAGTTATGAGAAATAATGAAAGCCTGTCAGTATTTAATGTTGAATGAAAAAGGGAAGAAGAAAAGAATGCGTCAGATGAGTGCTGCTAATGTTGAGGGTTGATTTCACGTGATTCGCCTAGCTCAGAACAGACATGCACAATAGCACAAAAAGTGCAGTCTGATACAGAATGTGACGACTGGACTGGCATTTCTTGACATCCTCCCCAATTTTGAAATCTAAGAAAAACATATTTGTTTTGTCACCTCAAATAATCAACACATCAAATAATCTAGATCAGTGGTTAATCTAGATCATGATCGTTCTCAACTGGTTTGGCCATGGGACCTACATTTTCCCATGGCTGTTCAGCCTCGACCCACTTTTTAGGAAAAACAATATATATATATATACACATACTGTATATACACATGTTGTAATAAATTGGTTTTTAAAAACAGAGCAAATTTATTTCAAAAAAATTGTTGACACACACACAAGTAATGCCCCACTTTACTTAACACAAATTGTAAGAATATGACAAGCTACGAAAATAACGATAGAATGATGACACGGACATATAGCGTGACAACATCTGAATCGGGACAACGCGCTATTCTCAGGCACTCTTACTAAAACTGCGTCTGACAAAAGAATCAACAGCTTTCACACACGTCTTTCAAAACAAAAGTCTCGCATCAGAGAAATGTTTCTTTGACGGCACACTCCGCGACTCGTGACCCTCCAGTTGAGAAATTATGTTTTATTTACAAAGTTCGGGAGGAACACGTTCATATTGCCTAACCAATCAGCAAGATACGAGGCCTATATATATATAGAGAGCCGGCTCACCTATGTTCCTCGACAGTTTTCTGCATCCAACCACCGTCTCCTCATACCCGCCTGGTTACTATCCTAATATACAGGGGGAGTACTCTGGGTTCGGGCCAAACTCGGAGCCCTCCCCTCGGACAGCACGCCAAATACATATTATTTGTAAGTGTGAACTCGTGAAACACTGATCTAGATCAACACTGGTCCTGGAGCCCATGAACAACGAGAGGCTGCTCAGTGCAGAGCCAGTAAGAGGAGTTTGACATCCAGGTCCCCCTCACTGGAGATAATGGGTAGAGCTATAAGGTACAACCAGACCCTAACCATACCCAGAAACCTATCACTAAACATAACTCCACACATTAGGTCCACAGAGGGGGAGCTGGACGTCATTTGGCTCTGCAGTGAGCACCAATTGCGTATAACACACATTTTAGCTGCGTCCCAATTCAGAGGCTGCATCCTTCGAAGGCCGAAGGCGTCACAGAAGGCTCCTTCGAAAGTGGCCTACACGAATGTGGTCTTTCCCTGGGACATGAAGGATAGAAAGTGGATCCTTCACAGCCTAGTCTATTCTAAGATTCATTGCACGCCGGTGACAAATTGATTTTTTGAGAGAAAATCTAGTAAGTACATTTTTAAAGCTTGTATCTTACCAAGATGCGATTTTATAGATAGTTTATACATATTAAGTACATAAGACCAGTGCTGGGGAAAGTCACTTCTAAAAGTAATGTTACAATATTGCGTTACTCCCTTAAAAAGTAACTAATTGCAATACTTACTTACTTTTTATGAAAAATAATGCGTTACGCTACTTTACTGGGCTTACTTAAGCAATCAAAATAAAAATGAAACAGTAATTTTTGCTTATTCGGATGGTTGAATAGTATCATCGAAGGTCAGTAGCAAAGACAATGATTAATAAAGTGAGATTAAATACATAAAGCATATTTGTATTATTTAAAAGATTTAATTATTGCAGGTTTGCGCAATATTCTGAGTTTGCATTTCACTGTTTTTATTCATTTTGAGGAATACTGAATCTGTTTTTATGCAAGTGATGAGTAAATGCCGGCTCACATTTAGTCTAGAACTACAATACCCATCATGTTTACACACAAAGCCTCTGCACTTATTCACGATTTCTCTCAACATGTGGACAGAAGAGCTGTCAGTAAATAAATTTGAAAACAAAGTAACTTGCGTTACTTATTTGAAAAAGTAACTCAGGTATTTTGTTGTACATTTAAAAGTAATGCATTACTTTACTGGTTACTTGAAAAAAGTAATCTGAGTATGTTACTTGTATTGTGTTACCCCAACACTGAAATGGACCATGGCGAACTTATTTGGACAGGTTGTGAAACCTGTTTTGTTTTCAGACTGTTGAATACAATTTTTAAAATAGTCCAGTACAAACGTCACTGCCACTCGTCAACGGCAGCTGTCACAGTTGCTATAGGAGATCCTCCGTAGGCTACACCGTCCCATTTAATGCTCGATTTGACCTGAAGTCCACGTTCTTGGAAGGATGCAGCCTCTGAATTGGGACATGCTTTTGTATGCCCTCATAATCAAACACACTTGATTCAGGTCTTCAGCCTTTTATAGAGACTTCATGACCTGAAATATAGGTGTGTCAGACGAAGGAGACATTTAAAATGTTCTACATCTGAGAAGCACTAATTAAGATTAAGAGTAGATAAAAAGTTTGTCTTTCACATACATATTACACCCGCAAATCTTAATGAAGTGTGCAACAAACACACATGCTTCATTGAGAGATAAGAGGCACTAAGAACCTGCTGATTCCTGGAAGGTAAAGTCCTCCCGATTACCAATCTTACCCTTATGACTAATAGCTAATGACAGCTCAGTATGGCATCGAGCCAAAAGGACATTGAGTGAGAAGGAGAGCAATAGCTGTCCTAGTGGACTTATCTAGATGTCTACAACGTGTACTTTCTTCTGTGTGTATCTCTTTTCTAAGGGACAGTCATACAATGTTAATATTATTGGTATTTGGTACTTCCAACACAAAAGATATATTGGTAACCAAGCAGTTTTAGTGAGCATTGACTTCCATTGTATGGACAAACAAACAAAAACAAAAAAAACCTGTGACATTTCTTAAAATATCAGACTGGTCTGGATTGACACAAGGGAGAGTATGTTCATTTTTGGGTGAACTATCACCTTAGATATGCTAAATATTTACATTCAATCATCAGGCCCATCTGAAATAAAATATAATGAATTAATAACATTATAACATAGTTCACCTCAAAAATTTACATTTTGTACAATTACTCAAGTCGTCTAACCACATGAAACACAAAATTAGATGTTAGGCAGAATGTATGAGTTACAGTGAAAGTGAATGGTGTTAGTTTCATATTTCCATTGGATAGTCATTGTAAAAGATGAAATAGCCATACAGGAATGAGACACATATCTGCCCTCCATAAGCATTAGTAGATTAGAAACAGGTGTGCGAGCAGTTTATGAACTTGAGGCAACATTGATAGCAGCCATAACAGATAAGATGAAGTCACGGCAAGACTAGAAAACAGTTTTTTTCTTCTTCAGAAATGTGTGCTCAGAGAGAGAGAGAGAGAGAATTGTCTCGATTCATGAGAGAGAACTGTAGCATCCACATATTAGCCTATATGTTTTTTCAGTTGTTTAATGGGTCAGACTGTGACTATATCTTGTAAACGTGATTGTTTTTCCCTAACCAGTTGTGACACATTGTTACTTCCTCGTTGGTGTTAAGGCGACCTCACACAATCTGCCCACTCTGACTCAATTTCAGTTCACTTTCCACTGGTTTCTTTCCTGTATGAATGCATCATCAAGGGGTATTTCCAATATAAAGCAATACAAATATTGTTTTGAATTGTTTTAATGCTCTCTCTTGGAACGCATTATCAAGGCGCAGGTGCTTACAGCTGGATTTGCTGTATGACAGAAAAAATACCCCGCTAACGCACGCAAACTTTAGTGCTGCCCTAAGCTCTTTCGTTCCTTGCAAAACAACCAGCAGGAGTGCTAGAGTCAGCAGCCCTGCTTCCTCAAGCCAGGAAGACTACCTTACTAAAGACACGCACATGATCACACACACACACTCGCTCACACGCTCCCTTTGTCTGAACCTCCCACACAAATCAAGACATTCCTGGGTCAAAACAAACTGACCCCTGAAGATCATTGATCCTCTTGGAAAACAGGGGAAGACCATATCTATTTCATGTTATTGCAGTGATGTTGTGACTAGACTGACTCAGACTCACAAGAACACCCACGCGGATCCTTAAAGGGATAGTCCACCCGAAAATTAAAATTTCACCATCATTTACTGACTCTCAGTTCCATTCCCATTGACTTCCATTGACATAAATACAAAAGTCTTGTCAAATTAAAATGTGACATTCTTCAAAATATCTTCTTTTGTGTTCAGCAGAAGAAAGAACTGCATACAGGATTGGAACAACATTAAGAGGGAGTAAATGATGACAGAAATTTTCATTTTTGGGTGAACTATCCCCTTTAAAGCCTAGTAGATAGATGCACACCTCATGCATGTCATGTCACCTGAGCTCCTCAGTGCGATGAGAATTGGTTTTTCAGCTTCACCTGTGTTTGTTCTGCAGGCTTGCTGACCTTTGTGAACTGTGCGTATGTGAAGTATGGGACGCGCGTTCAGGACATCTTCACCTACGTAAAGGTCCTAGCTCTCATCGCCGTCATCATCACTGGCCTGGTCAAGATATTCCAAGGTAAAGACACTTCAAGAAAATATATTACACCTGTATAATGTTTGTAACTATTTGTATCTATATGAATACAATATAATTAAATGCTGCTGGTTTGTGTGTGTGTTTGTTCCAGGTTACACACAGAACTTTGAAGGGCTGTTCTCGGGTTCCTCTCACGATCCTGGTGACGTGGCTCTGGCATTATATTCTGCTCTTTTCTCCTACTCTGGATGGGACACGCTGAACTTTGTCACTGAGGAGATCAAAAACCCTGAGAGGTAATCTATCTATCTATCTATCTATCTATCTATCTATCTATCTATCTATCTATCTATCTATCTATCTATCTATCTATCTATCTATCTATCTATCTATCTATCTATCTATCTATCTATCTATCTATCTAATAAAAGTGCATCTAGCAGGGTTTACCTGTTTTAAAGGGGTGATGAACTGAGAAATCAAATTTTCCTTGAGCTTTTGACATATAAGAGATCATAATACTATAATAATATCCTGTAAGTTTCAGAACTGAAAACTACCTTGTTAGTCCAATAAAAGCTTTTATAGACATCAGGCTCAGCAAACGACTCGTTTTACAAAGTGGGGAACTATGACGTCAAAGAGGATAAAACACGGCCTCCACAAAAGAAGATCAACGCCTACTTCAACACGGCCTGTTTAGCCCCGCCCACCGATTCGCCCAAACATGCTAAATAACATAGGACGACATGATGATTGCTTACCGGATCATGCTACTTCCAAGCAATAAACATGTTGTTTACTAAATATTGTGCAGTGCCTGTTTGTGGAAGAAGACAGTCTGCATAAGCTTCCTTCGGATTCCAGCATGGTTAAACTTTATTAAATCAGTCAATCACAATTTCCCGACGGATCTGCCAGCAACATGTAAGTAACCATGTGTATTCTAATGCCTGATCTGCGATCAGTGATTTCTGATGTGTAATTATTCAAGTTCAGATATCTTTCTCTTAAAATCGTTCAATACTGTTTATGCATCAGTGACTAAACGATCAACTTCACATAATTTCTCGTAGTATTATGAAAATAATCAGTTGTTTAAACTGTTATTAAATTATATACAGAAAGCGATCAAAGAACGATCCCTATTCATTCGCCCAAGCTGTCAATCAAACAGCACAGCGCGAGCCGCGAGAGCTTATCTGGACACTTACCAAACTCCTGATGAAATAATGACACTGTTACACTACACAACGAAGCTCTTACTGTGTATTCACATCGTGTTTGCATTGTGATTTGGTGTAAGAATTTGTGAGAGTGCAAAAATTGCGTTGCAATGATACAATCTTTATTCACGCGATCAACAGACTGTCTGTCATCTGCTCAGTCAGTGTTCATCATGCTGCAACCTTTCATGTGATCATGGAATATATTTAAATATAATGCTTTAAACGATACTGTTCACGATTTGTTAATCTTGATAGCTGTAATAGTAAAAACGTAGTAAAAGTTTTCGAGGGAGTTCATGTAATACTAGCTATTTCATATGCAAGCATGTCAGCCAATCACAGCAGTGGGCGTTTACACTGAAGTCTCACAGCAGACACGCCCCTTAAAACAGAACGTTCAAATCTGAAGCTGAAATCAGGCTTGGAAAAATGGCTTTTATTTATAAATTATGACAATTTTTGATGTAAAAATCATACTAACATTATAAGGGTACCCCAGGCAACATTATAAAATAATAAAACAATCCAGTTCATGACCCCTTTAAATGTCTTTATCTTTGATTCACTCCATTTGCTGCATGTCTAATTGAACACAGCAAACATGTGGTTTCGTCACATGCCTTTTTGTGGGATGTTCAGGTCCGTCATGTGACAAGAGCTCCCTTTAAACTTTCCTTCACACAAACTATCCAAGCACTTCTCCATTTGGGTCCTGGGTAGAAGTAACTACTCTGTGTTGACAAAGAACAGAATGAGATGTTATGAACCTGTCATTATTACAAGAAAAAGATAATTGCCACCAATATACATAGAATATGGAAACATCTACTGTGGTGTCCAAACTCGGTACTGTCCTGCAGAGTTTATCTGCCTGGAAGTTTCTAATATGCCTATGGGTTTGCTCTAAGAGCTTGGAGAGTTGTAGACTGTTTACAGGCCAGGTGTTATATGCACAATAATGCTGCCCTCTGGTGGGTTTTTTATTTGTGTATTTATTTATTTGCAGAAATCTCCCACTGGCCATTGCTATCTCCATGCCCATTGTCACAGTGATCTACATTCTTACCAATCTGGCATACTATACAATCCTGCCCATCCCTGCCATCCTGGACAGTGACGCCGTGGCTGTGGTGAGTTCGTCTCTGGAGCTAGTCAATATTGTTGAGAAACACCAAACATGGTGGGACAGATTCATTTAGTAGATATTCTTTTTTAAACTTAGTTCTTATTTGATTTTATTAGTAAGTTTTTGTTGTGCTTTTATTTGATCAAAAATACAGTGAAAACTGTAATATTGTGAAATTACAGCTTTATTATTAATTGTTTTCTATTTGAATATATTTTAAAATATAATGTATTCCTGTGAATGCACAACAACCATTTCTCCAGTCTTCAGTGTCACATGATCCTTCAGAAATCATTACAATATGCTGATTTGGACCTCAAATCAGATAAAATTCTGATTATTGAAAACAATTGTGCTGCTTAATAGTTTTGTTGATTGATTTTTTTTTTCAGGGTTCTTTCTTTATAGAAAGAAGAGCATTTATTCGAAATAGAAATCTTTTGTAATATTATAGATATCTTTACTGTCGCTTTTGATCAATATAATGCGTCCTTGCTGAATAAAACTGTTAATTAAAAAAATCTTCCTGACCCAAAACTTTTAAACAGTTGTGTACATTTAAGAAGTAAAGTTATCTTTTGGCTAGTTCCTGGGCTAATTCAAGTTTTAATTCACAGACATTTGCAGACCAGGTATTTGGGTATTTCAACTGGACAATACCGGTCGCTGTCGCCTTCTCCTGCTTTGGAGGATTAAATGCATCAATAGTGGCTGCATCAAGGTGAGTGCCATCACATGCAGCATAACCAGTGCCATTGGCCCTGTTTACACCTGGTATTGAGATGCGTTTTAGTTGATCCGATCACAAGTGGACAAGGGAGACACATTCACATTTACACCTGGTGTTTTAATCCGTCTCTTTTGTCCACTTAGTCCACTTCTGTCCTGATTTCTTCGAGGGGAGGGGTGAATTTTTGGGCTTTTTCAGATTTTTTGATCTAATGGATTAAATAAGCTCATGCAATTTACATATGAATGTGACCTGAGAAAACAGCAGTTTAGTTTCAGTTTTCTGCTCTGACAGCAGCAAGACCACACCGAACGCTTTGAGTGTGTGTTAGAAATCAGGAATGGTGAGAGAACATTGTGCTTGGTGTGTTTTTTCAAAAACGCTTCTTAATACCAGGTGTAAACAGGGACATTGTTGTCATCTGATTCACCACATTTCCTCTCAGGCACCATTTTCATTTTCCTCCTTAACTTCAGTCTCAGCTCATTTCTCATTCACGTATCTCCTGTCAGGCTGTTCTTCGTGGGCTCCAGAGAGGGCCACCTGCCAGACTACCTGTGCATGATTCACGTCACCCGCTACACCCCCATCCCTGCCCTACTCTTCAATGTCAGTTCCCATCATCTCCATTTGTCTCTCACAATATGCTGTTTTATAGATGTACTTTTGTTCGGTTTCAATCCTGTGCATAGCCCATAAATCATTGTGTCTATAACTGAGTAGTATTCTCACACGTTTTGTTGTGTGACAGGGTGCCATGGCTCTTGTGTATCTGTGTGTGGAGGACGTCTTTAAACTGATCAACTACTACAGCTTCAGCTACTGGTTCTTTGTGGGTCTGTCTATCCTGGGACAGATGTACCTGCGATGGAAACAACCAGACAGAGTACGACCACTAAAGGTAAACCACACAAACCAGAATCTGCTAACATCATGGTGCCATATGTGACCCTGGATCATTAAACCAGTCATAAGTAGCACGGGTATATTTGTGGCAATAGCCAAAAATACATTGTTTGGGTCAAAATTATTGATTTTTCTTTTATGCCAAAAATCATTAGGATATTAAGTAAAGATCATGTTCCATGAAGATATTTTGTAAATTTACTACCGTAAATATATAAAACATTTATTTTTGTGAGTGAATGAATCACAATCGCGAACATAAATGGACAACTTTAAAGGCGATTTTCTCAATGTTCCGATTTTTTTGCACCCTCAGATTTTCAAATAGTTGTATCTCGGCCTAATATTGTCCTATCCTAACAATACATCACTGGAAAGTTTATTTATTCTGCTTTCAGGTGATGTATACAACAAAATTGTAAAAAATTGACCCATGTGACTGGTTTTGTGGTCCAGGGTCACATATAAAGTCTCAATGTGAGATATAAAGTTGCAATTGTGAAATAGCCTGTCAGTAAACGCGTCATCAGAAAAGAGAAGAGATGTTGCTGAAAGATGGAGGGGAAGTGATTTTGATTAAAGATTACCAGGGCACATGAATTTTAAGAACATTATGATGTTTACTGATTAAAATGTCATTTTGTCACCCTGAAAAGGAAGTCAAAACAAAATGTTGGGGTGATGGGGTGAAAAATACTCTTATAAATAACTATTAATTTTGGTTTAGTGCACAAGCATTATAGTGGTCAAACCATCCCAGACAGCAACATAGTGTCGGCCCAGATCCGGCCCACATCTGGTAGATTACATGTGGAATCCACACGTACCAAATGTGGGCCGGATATGGGCCGACACTATGTTGCTGTCACCGGAAGTCATTTAATAGGCTTAATAATAATAATTTGCACAGTCTAAATTCTCATTTATCTTAACTTTTTTCTTTTTTTCAGCTCAGCCTGTTCTTCCCAATTATATTCTGCCTCTGCACTATATTTCTTGTGGTGGTGCCTTTATATAGCGACACTATCAACTCGTTAATCGGCATTGGCATTGCCTTATCGGGAGTTCCCGTCTACTTCCTGTGCTGCCATCTACCTGCCACACGCCGGCCAATGTGGCTCCGCAAGTTTATTGGTATGTCTTCTAATACTAGTTTAGATTTACAACTGTTAAAACTGCTCCTAATATTGATGAGTCAATATTTTCCTTCCCCTTTCCCCAGCATCTTCAGGTATACTCATTCAGAAGGTGTGCTACTGTGTTCTTACTGAGATGGACACCGGGGATGAAAAGGCAGAGTAGAAGAGGACGATCCGACGATGCACTGAGAAGATAACTGTGCTATACCTGGAATAAACCTGGACCTTAACCTTGTTTCACACTGGTTACAATTTTAGATTTATCAGATATGACGTGAAAAGTCCCCCGCAAGTCCTTTATATTTATTGGAAATATTTATGTAGAAGAGCGGCATTTTTGACCAGTTGAATGCTGGTTTAATGGGGAACAGTAACCTAACTCCTTGGCCTGGTTTCACAGACATTTAGGCCTTAGTTTAATTATTACATTTAAAGGTGCAATAGATTCTTTACAGAAATGTTTTTGTTATGCTGGTTGAAAGTCTCCTCATATCCTGATAGCAATCACTATGTTAAGCGGTCTCTAACGTTAAATGTTTTTTTTTTTCTAAATAAATATATATCATCTGTCTGAATGAAATGAAGCATGTGTTCCCTGTCAGTCAACGTGTTTTTCATCAGCTCGATTACGTACGCTATGCAGACAGAGCGAGAATGGCAGGCAAACAGCACTATTTTAGTAGTTACACACTCTACTGTAGTTTTCTCACCGGTGAATGACACATGATGTACCGTAATCCATCCAATAACGTAGTCTCTGGCCATCTGTGTGTGTTCATGTGTTTTGGAGGAGGCGTGGTTTAGACAGCGATTTGCTTTCAATGCTAGCAGGCTAAAGTTAGCATTTCCCAGATCACCTATTGCACCTTTATGTAGCTTTTAGAAATGTGCCTTTTTAAAAACATTACTGGTGTGCATCTTGAGACAAAACAATGGCACTGACATATTTTAAGATATAGTAGTGCAAGTTGCTTTCAGTTAAAACAGCTCAAACATGCATTTTAGTCTGTGACTTAAGTCTTGTCTGTGAAACCGGTGGATAATGTGCGACAAAACGATTTTTGACTTGTTGCAGGGGTAGGTAAGATGATGAAATGATAGCACTGATAACAGAGGAATTACTTTGAGACATTTGTACCATTGCTTTGAAACAGCTGTAAACCTAAATCAATCTTGCACATGTTAATTTAACATAAATGTAGATGCTTGTACACTGAAAGCCTAATGAAACATCTTGTATTTTGAAGAAAGGAATTGCCACTACAAAATGTTTTGTCTTTACAAGTTTATATCTGAATATCAAAAGCAGTATTTTCCATTTTTTGTAAAGACTGAAATGACAATGGCAGTGTTATTATAAATAACTAGTTGAATAAGACAAAAAATAAATGAAATAAAGGACAAAATGCAAAACCCACGTGTGTGTTAATCATGAGGACATAAATATTCGTGTTGGGCTCTTAATATTTTATCTGTCGTTTTATTTATGTGCTTTGGACGACAGCTTCAAGAGGGAGATCCATTAGTGTGTGTGCATGAATGAAAACAGCACTTCAGCAGACTGTAAATGAATGGAGAGGGTGGGAAGGCAATAAGATTGCTCTTTAATGGCATGAAAACAGCACAACACCTCTCCATCAAATGTCGTATTTAATCTTAATATTGCTACCCATCCCGTAGTCCTTCTCAATACATATATGTACAAAGCGATCACAAAATTATCCATCGAAGTGTTAGCCAATCGTCTCTTCCCAGGGCCTCTTCTTGTCTTCCTTTGGACTACTCGATTTTCCTGTTGACATTGGTGCTGCTGACTGCTGAAGGGGGTTGTGGGTAAAAGTCTGCCTTAGAGGACCTTGGAAAGTGCAGGAATAAATGACAAATGTGAACGGCAAGCATCATCTGTAAAAATACTGCCTACCCTAGCTTTAAGCGGCACAACAGTTTTCAACATTGATAATAATAAGAAATGTTGCTTGAGCAACAAATCAGCATAAAATGATTTCTGAAGGATCATGTGACACTGAAGACTGGAGTAATGATGCTGAAAATTCAGCTCTGATCACAGAAATAAATTACATTTTAAAATATATCAAAATAGAAAACCGGTATTTTAAATTGTAACAATATTAAAAAAAAATTACTGTTTTTACTGTATTTTTGATCAAATAAATGCCCCTTTGGGGGGCATAAGATATATATTTCAAAAACATTACAAAAAAATCTTACTGACCCCTAACATTTGAAAGGTTTTGTAGGCAGTAGACGGCATAGACATTTCAGTAGGTTTTGAAACTGAGCTATGGAGAGCAAATCCTCACCTTTGGCTGCCATATCCAGGTGTCCTTTAATTCTCCTGTCTCTCTCCTCCAGCTGCTGAGCCAACTGGGCATTCTTCCATCCTGAGGTGAACAGACACAGAAACATTATATAGAGAGAATAAGACAGGCAAAAGGACAAGAAGATTCAGATACAGAACAGTGTTGTTCTTGTGAACTACAACTAAGGCCCTGTTTACAGCTGGTATTAAGATGCGTTTTGGTCGTTCGGATCACAAGTGGACGAGGGAGACGCATTCCTGTTTACACCTGGTGTTTTAATCCGTCTCTTTTCAACCACTTCTGTCCTGATTTCTTCGAGGGGAGGGTAAATATAGGGGTTTTTCAGATCTTTAAATCTAATGGACGAAATAAGCTCACGCAATTTACATACAAATGCGACTGGAGAAGAACACACAGAGCTTTCATTTCTGCTGTTTGAACACATTGGATCACATGAGCGTTTACACTACGAAATCAATCCGGTCTAATGTGTTTTCGACGACCTCTGGAAGAGATTGAAAGTGGACAAGCTCAAAACGTTTTAGACCCTGTTTACACCTGTATTTACAGTCGTCCGATCGACCAAAACGCATCTTAATACCAGGTGTAAACACGGCCAAAAACTATGGAACAGCATTTTCGGTAATTGAAATGAGGCTGAAATAAAATAAAATATTAGGGTTTTTTTCTTAAATTAATGAAAATTAGCTAAAATTAACTAACGGAAATAAATACAATTTGATACTAAATGTCTATTTACACCAAGAGCAAATAGCTCATGTTGTTGGCAGAGGCTACTAACTCTGCCCACCATTGTATGATTGAGTCAGACAAAATTGCAAAAGAAATGCCGTTGATAACAAGACCAGTGGCGTGGAGAGTAAGGTAGGTGGCGTTAGTTTTCAATGTGACCGACCGAAGTTTAAATCCACCTTTTTATGAACTCATTCTTCTCCATTTTCCCATTGCATACCAGCACTGAGATGGGTTTATTTTTAAATTAAAATGAAGAAAATATATTATTTAGTAATGGGAATACTTGTGTTTAACAGCTAGGGTTAGAAGTAGGTTTAGGGCTGGGCTTAAGGGACAAATTATGTTATGCATTTTATGGACAAAGCATTATATTTATAAAATGATCTATATATCATAATATTACACTAAATTTGTTGGTATTGTTGCATACTGTTTTATAATATACTACAATGCACTGCAAAGAAGTAGTAAATATAGAGATATAGAGGTGCAAAGATATAATACATAGACAGCATTTAACACTATTTGCACTGTGCCAAAAAAAAAATTCCTGCTATTTACACTTGCAAATACCAGCTGTCAAATAAGTTGAAGTTGAAGTACTAAAGTGGAACTAAAAATAAAGCTAAATATCAAAAAATGAACAGTGCATATATATATATATATATATATATATATATATATATATATATATATATATATATATATATATAGTAAAACTAAACTAAAACTTAAACTTAAAAATAAAAAAGCTAATTCAAAAGATTAATAAATACTATGATGACTGAAAAATCCTTAGAAAGAATCTTCTTAAAACCATCCACACCTTTCTTGATGCTTTCTATGAAACCTTCGTTCATAGGCAGAGCTGAAGGTGGGTGTGTGATGCGTTCTGGGATGTTAAGCTTCTGTCTCACTGTCGGGTGCCTCAGCAGGGCCACCTGACCCAGCGAGAAGAGGTTAGAGGTCATCCAGTAGGTAAACACCGCCTGTAAAACACACAGACCACATGACACAGCATGACAAGAGAAGACCGATCCCTTCACAAATACTGTGTGGCGAGAGAGTGCGAGAGACTAACCGTGGGGAAGTGAATCGTCAGAGGGAGGATAACAAAGGGCATGACCCTGAAGACGGTCTTCATGGCCCTCAGATTGGGATTGTCTACACCAGATTCAGCTCCCAACTAAAAACACATTTGAAATGGTTGCAATGCCTCAAAAATGTGGCTGTCATTAATATAGTCCATACAAACCATGGCTAAATTCCAAGGCTCGGAGACATACAGCAGCTTTATGTAAGAGTTAAAAAGTAGAAAATGCAAAAGTGATCATATGGTGACTTTTATCCTTGGCTCATTGCATTAAAAAGTGCCTCTTGTGACAGAAAGAAACAGTTTTGGAATTACTTTACAGTTAGTAAATTATTAATTTATTTCTTTTTATTAACTAATTTACCTCTAAGATGGCAAACATAGTGCCAGTCACGGCAATGGGGAGAATGTAAAATGGATCAGATGCGGTTAGATCTGTGAACCACCAGAGGCCGCCAGTCTGCAAACTTGGTACAGGGAGATCAGCCATCTTACGCAAGGCAATGAAGAAAGAGACGAAGATTGGAGCCTGAAGAGGACAGAGATAAAAAGTTAAATATATGACTACTAAACAGCAGCTGATTATCCAAGTAACTTGACCTTGAAAACTAAACAGCGATCAGATGCTCATAAGAATGAAGCATTGACAGTAACTGACCTGTACCAAGGGCACTAAGAACCCACGCAAAGGGTTCACGTCATTTTTCTTCTGAAACATCATCAAGTCAGTATATGCCTTTGAAACTGAAGAAAGGAAAGTAATTCTTCTTAATTAAAAATAATAATAAAAAATAATCCACTACTAAAAAGTTGGAGACTAGAATGAGAGAACAAATTAGAGAACACCAGAGGAAAGAAAAAAGAAGCAATGCATGAGATAAGACCATTTACACACTCAGATATATGAAGGGAAAATATGGTTTAGAAAAGATGAGACACTTACAATCAAATTTGTTACCGCTCTGCTTGGCTTCATTCATGCGGTTGGTGAGTTTTGTCATTTCTGGCATGACGTTGTTCAGTTTGGCTGCCTCTCTCTGTCCCTTTACAATGACCGGGAACACAAGACACCGGGCAACAATGGTGCCTGAGGAAAACAGACAGGTAGTTATGGTAAAAAAAAATAATAATAAAAAAACAGACAGATGACAGACAAATGGATAGATAGACAGACAGACAGATAGAATTCATAATTCTGCCTAATTTACAAAACAAAGATGCACAACTCTACCTGCAACAATGGCCCCCCACCATGGCAGCCCAATGCCAACATGCATAAACTCCAGCAGATTCTGGATCAGGCCCACAGGTGTGGCGCTGCACAGGCCGAGCTCTGATAGGCTGGCTTCAGCTCCAGCTCCCTGCAGAACATCCAATGCAGTGAGAGGAGCCTCGGCCACCTGCTCTGTGATTGGTGGTGTGACTGCGGGGGCGGTGTCAGCAGCAAGACTTGGGATGGAGACTGGGACAGATAGAGCAGCATCTGCCGTTTCACTTGGAGTCGACAAGCTCTGAGCTGCGTCTATCGTCTGTAAAACAAGCAAAATATTTGAGCAGTTGAAAATCTACCACAATAGTCAATTCACAATTCCTAATAATCACTGCAATAATGATCCGATCGTAGACTCTAAAGCATTTGCCTATTTAAACCACAGTCTATAATTTAAACCCAAACGGCAACTTTTTTTGGGCCAGGCAGTGTATATGGCAGTCACTTCGCCACTAAAAGAAAATTCCTTTGGAGCAACCCACCTGCGAGCTGTTGTGTCTGACTGCCACGGCACTGACCAGCAGGAACTGGCCATGATTGGGACACCCAAGAAGTGCCCTAACTAGAGGACGCCTACTCCCTCTGCCAGTGTGAAGATGTGATCTCGGTACAAACCACTGCAACAAGATGGGAGTCAGGAAAAATGTCAGATTGCACTATCAAACACAGACCTTTTTAAAAATGCAATAAACAACAGGCTGTTCAGGATATTTACATTTATTCATTTTTAGTAGACAATATTATATAATGCAACTTACAAATGAAGCACATCACAATTATTTTGATGCAAGAGTGATTGAAGAGAAGAATGATACTAACTAGATTTGTACAAAGCAAGGCGGGGGTGAAATGCAAAAAAGGATAAAAAGAATTTATAAATAAATGAACAAACAAATAAATAAGAGTTTTGAAAAATAACCTTTTCTTGAATATCTAAGCCAGTGGTTCTCAACCTTTTTGACTTGACAGCCCCCACTGTCCAACACTATATTCAAAGACCCCATATTTGACTAACTATAAAATATTATTAATAGAAACTGGGAGTGTCAGTACAGGCAAATTAACCACAATTCATTTTGTGATTCCAGAAGTTCCATGTTCTTCAATAAAAACTAGATTAAAAAGTTGGTAGAGAAACTTTGATGTTGGTTTGAGAAAGCTTGGCCAAAAAAGTTTTAAAGTAGTTTTAAAGTTTGAAGGTTTTGAGTTTGAAGAAGTTTTAAAGGGGTCATATAATGGCATTTTTGTACAAGCTAATATGATTATTTAGGGTCTAAATTAAAAGTTTGTAATACACTTTAATTAAAAAATTCTCATTAGTATTGTAAGAAGACACTCATTTTACCTGGTCAAAAACAGCTCTGTTTTCAGCACGCATTTAATTTAAGCATTTTAATTCAAATCTATCATAAAAATTAAATACTAATACATTACATTTATTAATATATGAATTATATATTAAAGTATTATATGAATAAGTCATCCAGCTACAGAAGTTCGCTAAGGGCCCCTGGTTAAGAACCACTGATCTAAACTATAAGACAAATTGTAAAGAAAATGAGTTATCAGTCACATGACGACACTGTTATTCTACAAGAAATGTACATATTTCAAATTATGACACAAAAATATATAACACAATTGAAATGTATTTATGATCTCACCAAATAACCCTGATCATGACACCTTGTTACCAGGCAACATATACATTTATCAACCAATCAACAAATGGTTTCTATGTGAAAATTAATCCTGATGTTTTCACAGCTTTATTTTGAAATGTTTTGAAGATGTCAAGAGACATTAATACCCGCTCTAAACTACACAACCTCAGCTATGCTATTTAGCTTCTGTCAAAGTCATGTCATGCGAAGTACAACGTTTTTGAGTACTTTGGGGAGCGAATTGTCAATGTACAAAACGCCACTCACCTTATTCCCTCTCAGAGCAATAGGAAGAGTAGAAATGCTCGCTGTGCTTGTTTGTCGAAACATACATGTTGTAAGACATTCAGTAACCACTCGACCCCTGAGCGCAGCCATCTTGGATCGAAAGAACGCATTGTACGGTGAGCGCAAAGGGACAACGCGTTTCCGCTCCGCCCCCATTCAAACGAAACCGCACATCTGCATGCATTCGGCATAGACTAAAAAAAGAGCAACTGATCTAGCTGAGGAACAACATGAGATACTTTTTTTCGCTCCTGTAGTGTAGGCTAACATAGGAAAAAGATCTAACTACATTTTAAACGTTAAAAATGACGGAAGACGTGGATAACTGGGAGGAAGATTTGGAAGAGGACGCCGCGATAGCAAATGTCTTCAAACACTTGAGTAATCTGACTTTTTTACATTTGTTTTTCCCATTTTATACTTTTTTACTTGTATGATAAAACAAATAATTAAAATGAAATTAACAGAACTAAATTACTTAACTTATTTAATTAAATTAAATAACAGAACGTTTAAAAAAACACGGAAAAAACGAAAGTGAAACGGAACAGTTATTGATTTTAATCGGAAGTTTAAAGGGGAAACAACAAAACAGAAAAATATGTTTTTTTTTTTTTTTTAAATCCAGATATACAGAAACAACATCATTTTTCCGAAGTACATTCATCAACTGAAAGAGTGGACTCTGGTGAGTTCATCATTAATCAAATACATCAGCATTATGACAGAAAAGTGTGATTTCAACATTTACTTTATGTATGTACTTCATCACGTTAAGTAAATTATTTTTTGTCATCAGTCGCATTGCCATGTGGTCATCAAATGCCAGCAGACTATGTTGTGGCTTGGTTTAAGTATTTCCTTAAACAGGTTGGTCCCTATGATAATTTATATTGTTTATTTACTGACACCTATGCTACCATTTTATGTTCTGTTTCTTGTCTTTTAGAAAAAGACCGAATTTTCCTGCCCTGGTTTTAATGATGTTCAGAGGAAAACCTGTGGCGCAAAGCTCTCTTATCAGGACATCTGTCGGCTGATACCACTGACAGACAGACAACGGGAATTCTTAGAGGAGAACCTCGCTGCACTTGTTGCTAAAAGGCTGTTTGACTTTAAAGCTGTAAGATAATTCAATTTGTCTGTTTGCATGCATATTTCTTAAGGTCAGTTCACACCAAGGACGATACTAACGATAAATATATAATTCTAAAAATCGTGCTAAATATAAAAGAATAACAGAGACGACACCACAAGTGTAACGATGACGGCAGAGAGGAGCGATATATATCTTTGGAATCACTTTCTGAATGATTTTTTTCCCCCAGCGGATGAGTGATAAAAACATTAACAGCCAATCATAATTCATCCTTCTTTAAAGAGCTCGAGCATTTAAAGCGACAGTAGACAAAACTTAGAATAAACAGAACGATATCAAACGCTGGTGTGGACGCTAAAATTTAGTTAGCTATCTTCATAGTTATCCTTCTTGGTGTGAACCAATCAGCCCTTTACACTACCAGCTGGGTTTTCACAGGGTCCGGGACCTCCAGGGGGCTGCAAGAGTTTGTGGAAAAGTTTAGAGAAAAGATGTGTGAAAAATTATTTTTAAAAAATTATAATAAAAAGATTAAACTAAGTAATACATTGCATAATATAAATAGAATTGGTAAAAAATAATTTTAAAATAACATAGTTGTAAAAAATAACATAGTAGTGGCTAATGGTTAGAAAGTTAGACTGGTGACCCGAAGGTTGTGGGTTTGATTCTCAATACTGGCAATACTTGAGCAAAACACCTAACCCCCCAATCACTCCCCTGAGCCACAGCATAATGGCTGCCAACTGCTCCAGGGCTGTGTTCCAGTCCACTTTTAGACACGCACTAGTGAACTTCCCATCGGGGGAATCCCTGCCGCCATTTTGAAGTGCGTTCCACTTCGTGAAGTGGATGAGGGAAGTTTATATGGACAGACCCTCGTTCCCTCGATTTTGACAGAGGGAGCGAGTCTACTTCACATGTTCACTTCAGGCAGCTCCATATACCACAATGCAACACGATTGTGACATCACCACAGATCCTATCTAATCATCAAGTTCGCAAGTGTGTGTCTAAAAGTGGACTGGAACGCAGCCCTGGTGTGTGTGTGTCCACGGTTTGCAGTGTGTGTGTGTGTGTGTGTGTGTGTGTGTGTGTTCACTAGCCTACTCACTGCACCTAAACTTAGATGGGTTAAATGCAGAGGACAAATTCAGAGTATGTCACTTTCTCTTTCACTTTCATATAGGCTAACACAGTACAGAACTAAAAATCGCAATGTAATGTAATCAGCACATTTATAATATTACTTTTCCACAGTATTATATAAAACTGCCTTTTAAACTTTAGGATAGGGGTTCTCCGCATGAGGATTTGTGAATCTGCAGCGTATAAAAGATTTAACACAACAGTCCAAATGAATCTGTTTGTCATTACTGCAGTGTCCAGGGTGTCAGTCTCATGTGGAAAGACGAGATCGAAGTAACCTGTGTGTAAACTGCACTATCTGCACGGCCAACCTGAAACGGACTTACTACTTCTGCTGGAACTGCCGGAGGGAATGGAAGGGGCCGGCCAATAATGCTGTGCGGTGTGACAATAATGGCTGTGGACAGAAAGCGGTAAATAAAATCATAATTTGACCACAGAAATGAAATGATTTTATTTAGTCTTATATTAAAATTATTTTAATAAACATTTTGTTGCATTTGAACAGAGAACTTTAGATCCTCTTAAGCCATGCAAACCTGAGATTAAAAGGCTTAAAGAAGCGGGAGAAGAGGTAAGTGCTAGAATAATAAAACACACACACACACACACACACACACACACACACACACACACACACACACACACACACACACACATATATATGAATAAATAAATTCACATATAAATGGTAGCAGTGAAACAATTAAGAAACACACAATATTGTGGTAATTGTCTTGAGGATGTGGGAATGTACTCTATATTTTTGTAAAAATTTTTTGTATTATTCTTTATGCTTGTACGGTATATTATGTGCAAATTAAGAAAATATGTTTGTGAATTATTCTTCCTCTTCTTTGTCAAGATTTACCCAATGAAAGACAAATCCCCTGACAGAAAACGCCTGGCACTGCTCATCAACAATGTTGAGTTTAAACACATAGATGACAGGACCGGGGCAGACCAGGATGAACTGAGTATGGAGATCCTGCTTAAGGGTCTGGGTTACACTGTGGTGACACTCAGAGACCTCACTGCACAGGTGCGTACAAGTGTCTCTAAGCCAAATAGGACAACTTGTTTAATTTACTTGAGCCAAGAACCAAAAATTTGTGTTATTTTTTTTTAAATATTAAAGGGATAGTTCACCAATTCATGTCGTTCCATATCCGTTAGACTTTCGTTCATCTTTGGAACACAAATGGAGATATTTTTGATGAAATCTGAGAGCTTTCAGTCCCTCCATCGACAGTTACGCAACTACCACTTTGATGCTTCAAAAGGTTCATAAAGAGATCATAAAAATAATCCATATGATTTGAGTTTAGACCAACATTTTCTGAAGAAACTCGATCGATTTATATGATGAACAGATTGAGTTTAGGCTTTTATTCACATATAAACACTCATGAAGGCACTCATCAGTTGTGGTAAACGGAAGCTCAAGTATGTTTGCTTGACATGAGAACCAATGAGGTTCATTCTTGTGATACGCAGCACGTTTGAGCTTCTGCAAGAACCAATGAGGTTCATTCTCGTGTTACGCAGCACGTTTGAGCTTCAGCAAGAACCAATCTCTTTATGAACTTTTTGAAGTGTCAAAGTGGCAGAAATCTCTCTGATTTCTCAGGCGTATGGGTTTGAAACGACATGAGGGTGAATAATTAATGACAGAGTTTTCATTTTTTGGTGTACTGTCCCTTTAAAGATATTGATGGTCTGATGTTCAGGGCATGCGTGCAGCCATGCGAGACTTCGCCCGGCGCGAGGAACATGTCCAGTCGGACAGTTGCTTTGTGGTGTTGATGTCGCACGGAGATGCCAGTGGAATCTGTGGAGTTTTTGATTCCTTCAGCAGTGATGATGGAGAGGACATTCTCCCAAGAGATGACATTTTTAATAGCTTGAACACTCCAAACTGTGCTGGATTGCGGGACAAGCCAAAAATCATCCTCATCCAGGCATGTAGGGGTGGTGAGTTACTAAACATTATGGTAGAAAATAAAGTAACTCTGCGTTAAAATCTACTGATCTGATCAAAATGTCCGAATTTTTGATTGGTTAGAGACCCATCCAGTTCTGAGTGAGCACTGATGGAGCAACATGCTTTGACAAATGTTTCCCTTACGTTATAGGTGAAGACGGCAGTGTAGATGTCCAGGATAGTGTGCCAAGAAACAGGAGAAGAAAAGAGCACCGTGAAAAAGACTTCTGCTGCCTGATGTCCTGTACTCCAGGTAAATAATATTTCCGTTCCCCGATTCCACTGTAGAGCTGCTCAGTTCTGGAGAAATTGAGAATCACAAGAGATCACGATTCTCCCACGATTCTGGATAGACAACTAAGAAAAATAACATGTTATTTACTGGAGATTCTGACAAAATGTTTATTTCTGCAGTCTTTGTAAAAATATTGAATTAATTTGAATTATATTTTTTAAATTCTTTTGAATTAATGATTCAATGACTCACTCATAAAGTCTTCACTTGCTTCATTACTATGGAATCGTTGCTTTTAAACAAATCTCCTGAATGAATGATTAAATGATAAATACATTTTTAACAGTCACTTGTCGCCACCTTCTGGTATAGCAATGTAATTTATAAGATCTTAATTTTAAGATGCATTATTTGTTTTGCAAGCAGTGAGGATCAGTCACACACACAATGTTTGTCATAATTTGTTTTGTTTTTTTTATACAGACACGGTGTCCTATAGAAACAAAGAGAAAGGCTCACATTTCATCCAAACCATTGTGGAAATATTTAATGAGCACGCCTGCCAGGACGACGTCATGGAGCTCTTCAGAAAGGCAAAGTCACGTTTGTTAGCAAGACAGATATCAAATCTGTAGACATAAACTTTGTGTGTCAGTTTGTATTGCTCTAACCAGTCGAATACAAACAGGCCTAGAATAAACATTTTAGGTTATAATATTTGTAATATTTATTTTTATTTTTGAAACAGGTCCTTAAGAAGTTTAAGGAGACGCATCGAGATCAGATGCCATGCATAGAAAGAACAACATTATCTAATAAAGTCTACCTCTTTCCAGGGTTGTAAAACCTGCAACCTACAACTTCTGCTCTCCTTTTTATATTAGAAACATGATGTATGCATCTTTATCATGTTTGGAGAAAAATTGATCACATTTAAATCAGCTTGCATGTTCATATACCGGTAATTCATGAGTATGATACACAGATTTAGCTTGCTGTCTATCTTGAAGCTCGACTCAAGCACTAGAGAATTTTTTTTAAATAAATTCTTATATTTTACACAAATATTTGTAAATATTTAAATTATTGAAAAAAGGGGGGTGCTGATATTGAAATATTATGTAGCCTATAAAACATACAATATTATGACCATCAGGAAAATCATGAAAGCAACTGGATGTACTGTATAGTGAACATACTGTATTTACCAAATTTAATTTATTTCATTGTTCATTTTAAATTAAATATGCATAAATTCATACATTTGTATTGTGTTGTATTGTATTGTATGTTGACCTGTCTCTTTGCTAAATCTGCTGACAGATTGCAAATATAATTTCTTGTAACTGCTCAGCTGTACAGTTGGATTTCCTGTTTTTTAAAACAGAAACCAGCAACACTTTGATCCCTGAAATGTATGTTCATTGCACTAAATCTGGGAGGCCATGTTATCTATCTTTGAATGTATTTTACACAGATAGAATGAGGCATTGAGGGTTAGAAATGCTTTGCCAGGGCCGGCCCGCGGCATAGGCGGAATAGGCAAATGCTAGGGGCGACACTCATCCATAGGGGCACCAAAATGAGTGAACGAGTGATATTATTTTTTTTTTACTAATACTATTTTAAAACCATTAATTCGAAATACTACCAAATAAAGCAAAAAAAGACATGGTGAAAGTTACCTGATTGTGACGGATGGCCGAATTTACATGACACATTATAAATTAGCATTATAGTCTGCAATAGATACAGTGTCAAAAAGAAGAGAAGTGGATAAAAGGGGATAAAGACAGAGGTAAAGTGATGGAATAAATGAACAGTTTATCTAATTGCATAGTAGTAAGACACTATAATTTAATGGCAATTATTTTACCTTAAACTTTATGCTAGCAGTTGTTCTGAGGTCTCCAGAGGCCCCAGACAGTGTGATTTTGTAACAGTCATGTCAGTTTTTTAGATGCATTTAGGCCTACTATCACTTTTTTAATTAATGTTTTACTCTTTGTGCAGTTTTGGGGGGGATATATGGCTTTTTTTCTTTTTTTTTCTTTCTTTTTTTTTTGTTGCCAAAATTAGTAATGATATTTATATACAGGTTTATTAAAATAGCAATGTTTTATGTAAAATTCACATTTAAGAAGACATTTCTCAGTTTCATTCATGGTGAAAACATGAAACGTGCCATAGTGCCATTTAGTGGAAGATTGCTACCATCAACTGGAAAACAAACACTTTTGCTTGTGCTCCATGAATAGTTTGTGCAAGACATTTGGACGATGACATCACTGTTTTATCCAGAGTGGCTATATATGAATGAACTAAATAATAACTTGTTTACAACAAAAATAAACCATCACTGAACTTACTTAAGCTGGACTATGACACTATTTTCTTCTAGATCTGCTGTACAGGAGAAGCAAACTTTTTTTGCGTTATTTGTTATCACTGTAAAGCTGCCTTGAAATAATCTGTATTATAAAAAGCACTATATAAATAAAGGTGACTTGACTTGAATGCTAGATAATGCTCTTGCTATTTGTGTCTAGGCTGCAATGTGTGTATATAATATATATATATATATATACAGACCCTTTCCAAAAAAATTGAATATCATGGAAAAGTTTATTTATTTCCATAATTCCATTCAAAACGTTAAACTTCCATAGATTATAGATTCAGGGCCCACAACTTAAACGATTTCAAGTATTTAGTTGTTTATTTGTACATAATTTGGGCTTCCAGCTCATAAAACCCACGAATACAGGATTTAAAAAAATTAGAATATTAAATCACACAGTAATTACACAGTGATACCATGGTCATTGAACCAGGTTTTGGTTATTTTGGCAGTGTGGGCAGGTGCAAATCCTGCTGGAAAATGAAGTCAGCATCTCCATAAAGCTTGTCTGCTGAAGGAAGCATGAAGTGCTCTGAAAATGTCCTGGTAGACGGCTGCGTTGAGTGGACAGCACAGTGGACCAACACCAGCCGATGACACGGCTCCCCAAACCAACACAGACTGTGGAAACTTCACACTGGACTTCAAGCATCTTGGATTGTGTGCCTCTCCATTCTTCCTCCAGACTCTGGGACTTTGGTTTCCAAATGAGATGCAAAATTTGCTCTCATCAGAAAAAAGGACTTTGGTCCACTGTGCTTTATTAAATCCAGAGTCAACGCAGCCGTCTACCAGGACATTTTCAGAGCACTTCATGCTGACTTCATTTAATCTATGGAAGTTTAACGTTTTGAATGGAATTATGGAAATAAATAAACTTTTCCATGATATTCTAATTTTTTGGAAAGGGTCTGTGTGTGTGTGTATATATATATATAGGCTAAATAATCATGAACACAATGACGGGGTGAAATGGGCTGTGATGCATGGAGCACCAGGTAAAAACTTTCCTAGGGCAGCAAATTGGTCAGGGCCGGCCCTGTGCTTTGCTTTAGGTGAAAAATAACCTCAGTGTCCAAATAAAGCATCAGATGCACTTGAATGAAGGCTTTGTCAACTCACTAAACATTTACTGGTTTTATGGTCTTTTGTAATGTACCAATATTTTATGGAATGTCTGAATATAGATAGACAGTAGGGGTTATTTGTGAATTATTGCTATGAAAAAAATACTGTTTAGGCAAATTATATTTCACCAGAGGAGATGTGAAATTTGTCCACAGCAAAAGCCAAACATCTCTCCCTGTGAGGGACCTAATACTAAATAAAATAAAATCAATCAAAACAGAGAATGCATACCTAAAATAAAAATTGAGTTCTGAGATTTTTGTCTCCACAACTGTATAAGATTTCTTCTCTTAAGAGGAATAAGACCATCTATTGTAAGTGTTCTGATTCACTGTGAAGTGCAGTGCATTGATTGTTGGAATGCATAATCTAACTGTTCGATGAAAATTAAATAACTTTTATATCCTCCTGGGACCGAGGAATAGACTTTTGTTCACTGTAGTGGACATTATATTTTAGTGAATTTCTCTGACACCACACATGTCACATGTCACAGTCTGGATGTCCTGTAAAGAGCACATTCAAGGCTTTTTAGAGATACCAAATGTTTGGAGGTTTCACCATGAAAACAACTTCTCCTTGGTCTTTAAAAATGTCTGACATTAATTTAGTGATAAAATGTAGCACTCTTATGGAAAATGATAATATATTGTAATTATAATTTAAATCAAACTACTTTTCAAATTGTATTTCATAAACCAACATCTCAGGAAAACGTAATGGGGTTTCAAATCAAAAAATGACTTTTCTGTTACAGAACAGGGCATTGATGTTTTCATAGATGTCCACTGTAGAGGACATCAGGACTTAAATCATGTTTAGGCATTTTGTGAGGCATTTTCATATTCCTATGAAATATTAGATATTATTATTATTAAGATATTGCCAATTATAACACTTCTTTTTTCATTAAATGTTGCTCCAAGAACACATTAATATGCAAGAGATAAGAATACCCGTTTATACTTAGATTTAAACTTAGATTCTATAGGCTACTCCACATAAAATTGTAAAAAAAAATCTGAATGTGTAGATTGTTTGATGTGTAGACACATACTATTAACATTACCTCTGTAGGCCTCTCTGTGGCAGCAGAAACTCTTTATCCCCATCATCCTGTGAAGATGAGCATTTGATTGAGTACACTTTATAACACTATTTGTCATCATTTCTGGTGTATTGAGTAGGCTACTTACAACTGCCTGGGATTCTGTTGGGACAGGAGGCTCCAAAAGACCAACAAAAAACCCAACCCAAAGTAAAATAAATGGAAATATCAAAAATAGCCTATATAAAAAAATTACACGTATGTAAATCTCTTACATTTTATGAAGTCCCTTGGATCTTCGGGAGTGACTGGCTCTGAAGTCCCTCCAGGAATTCCCTCAGCCAAAAATGCTGCTGCACTGCTAGACACCGGATGCTATTTAGTCATTTAATATGTCAAATGTTTGTAAAGTCAGGTAGCCTACACCCATGATATGCTCAAGCCTTACCTGATTGAATTATGTTTTTATATTTAATTTTCAGCTGCTGCCATGTTCTTTTAATGCCTGCAGGATTGCACCTACATGAAAATTTAAATTAGGTTGAATAACATAATGTTCTTCCAGTTTCACCTCAGATATTATAACAGTTGGGTAAGTTACTCTAAAATAGTTATTAATTACTAACTACAAATGACATCTTCAACAGTGTAATTAAATTAATGTAATAATGACTATCTTTAGAAAGTATTGGTCTACTTATTACTAAATCCCATATCAACCTCAACCACTTGAACAATACAAGGAGAGACAAGAAATGCTTTCAAATAAACAATATACAATTGCATGAATTATTCTTGAATTGACCAAAGTGTGTAGAGGGAGAAGGTTACATAAAAAATATACACTCATCTAAAGGATTATTAGGAACACCTGTTCAATTTCTCATTAATGCAATTATCTAATCAACCAATCACATGGCAGTTGCTTCAATGCATTTAGGGGTGTGGTCCTGGTCAAGACAATCTCCTGAACTCCAAACTGAATGTCAGAATGGGAAAGAAAGGTGATTTAAGCAATTTTGAGCGTGGCATGGTTGTTGGTGCCAGACGGGCAGTCTGAGTATTTCACAATCTGCTCAGTTACTGGGATTTTCACGCACAACCATTTCTAGGGTTTACAAAGAATGGTGTGAAAAGGGAAAAACATCCAGTATGCGGCAGTCCTGTGGGTGAAAATGCCTTGTTGATGCTAGAGGTCAGAGGAGAATGGGCCAACTGATTCAAGCTGATAGAAGAGCAACTTTGACTGAAATAACCACTCGTTACAACCGAGGTATGCAGCAAAGCATTTGTGAAGCCACAACACACACAACCTTGAGGCGGATGGGCTACAACAGCAGAAGACCCCACCGGGTACCACTCATCTCCACTATAAATAGGAAAAAGAGGCTACAATTTGCACGAGCTCACAAAAATTGGACAGTTGAAGACTGGAAAAATGTTGCCTGGTCTGATGAGTCTCGATTTCTGTTGAGACATTTAGATGGTAGAGTCAGAATTTGGCGTAAACAGAATGAGAACATGGATCCATCATGCCTTGTTACCACTGTGCAGGCTGGTGGTGGTGTAATGGTGTGGGGGATGTTTTCTTGACACTTTAGGCCCCTTAGTGCCAATTGGGCATCGTTTAAATGCCACGGCCTACCTGAGCATTGTTTCTGACCATGTCCATCCCTTTATGACCACCATGTACCCATCCTCTGATGGCTACTTTCAGCAGGATAATGCACCATGTCACAAAGCTTGAATCATTTCAAGTTGGTTTCTTGAACATGACAATGAGTTCACTGTAGTAAAATGGCCCCCACAGTCACCAGATCTCAACCCAATAGAGCATCTTTGGGATGTGGTGGAACGGGAGCTTCGTGCCCTGGATGTGCATCCCACAAATCTCCATCAACTGCAAGATGATATACTATCAATATGGGCCAACATTTCTAAAGAATGCTTTCAGCACCTTGTTGAATCAATGCCACATAGAATTAAGGCAGTTCTGAAGGCGAAAGGGGGTCAAACACAGTATTAGTATGGTGTTCCTAATAATCCTTTAGGTGAGTGTACCTTTTAAAAATGTATGTTAAATATAAAGAATTGTTCTATAGTCTAATGCAATTACATCAGATTTTACTTTAAATTACAGAAGAATTAAGAGTAATCCCTTTAATTAAATTACAGTATTTAGATTACTTGGTAATTAATTACACCCATCACTGTATAACAGTAATTAAAATGTAAACGTACGCATTGACTCAAGCAACTATTTTCTCTCTAGCTAACTATCTGGGCCCGGTTTCCCAAAGCGTTCTTATCTCTAAGTAGTTCTTAACCTATTCCTTAACCTCTCTCTTAACCTTATGGGACGGTTCCTGAAACGTTCGTACGCTAAGTATATCTTTTGTAAGTCACACTTTCGTAAGGTTGGTCTGGACCACTCTTAGCTTTACCTTATCACTGTTGCAGGTCTAAATGAATATAATTCTGAAGTTTTAATACACCCAGACAGTATTAAATTAGGCTAATTCAAGTGTTTTCATGCAAAGAATAAAATTGTCATTACACTGATTGTTGTTAGATTTTTAATTATATTATTATACAATATTATTAATTGAATTAAAACGCTCTTTTAAAGGCTAGTGAAAGCATAGGCTACTGTCAGTTAAGTCCTATTCGGACGCTAATATTGTTTCTCATGGGCTCGTCCGGTATTTTAAACATTTACAGGGGTAAGTCGGTGATTTTAGTGCCGTCCGAATATCAGTGTTTTTCTCACCCAATCCGCGTAAAAATCCTTGGCCAAATTAGTACCTTCTGTTTTTTGACAAACAGGTCGTGTGGTAATTTAATTGCCGTCTGAATCCACATCTCCGAGTTTACAAGAGATTCAAAATTCACGGTTTAAATCCTTTTTGATCACTGCCGAGCACCGTACGCAAGATGTAAACTTTTATTACTGAAATGCTGGAAAGTATTTACACAAGAACAATATTTCATCGCAGCTCCACCTCAGCGAACAAAAATGGGAAAGAAAAGGCGGCACGTAAATTTTTGAAAAGGTTATTGTGGCAGCAATAGGCTATATGTTACAATTTTAAAATATGTAGGCTAGGCTATTATAGGCTATTATAGTTTGGATAATTTTTTTATAATATCCAATAATCATAATAAATTGCAATTTCAACTATTTCTGAAGTGCTTCTTTTATAAAGATGACCGCTTTTTCACATAAACAGCCCCTGCACGAGAGAATAATTGATTCTCGAGCCATCGATTTCAAACAATTCAGCACCATGGCCACGGACAGCGCCCGGGTCACGTCGCACGTAAGAAGGTATATCTTAAGCAGCTTTCTAAGGTATAGTTTGGGGAACACACTTAGGAAAATAAACAAATTTGGTAAGATATATCTTTCGAGTCTTCTTAGCAGGCTAAGAGTGAGCGTTATCAGGAAACCGGGCCCTGTCCATTACGGAAGAGGATTAGGGCCAAGCAATAATAAAAAAATAAAACCATCTCGAGATTAAAGTCATTATAATGCGAGATTAAACTCGTTAAATTTCGAGAAAAAAAGTCTAAATACAATCTTGAGAATAAACTCATTAAATATCGAGAATAAAGTCGTTGTGTTTCAAGAAAAAAACTGGTTAAATTTCGAGAAAAAAAATCGAAATAATCGTGAGAATAAACTCATTAAATTTCGAGAATAAAGTCTGTGTTTCGAGAAAAAAAGTCAAAATGAAATGTAGAGAATAACGCATTCGATCAGTGTTCATTGCATATTTATATTTTTTATAAATTTATTATATTTTTTATTATTGCTTGGCCCTAATCCTCTTCCGTAGTCCTTCGCTGCTGGAGCCCATATTTAAATAATAATCAAGCATCGCGTTAGTTCAGGCAGGCCACGTCAGCCAAGCCCGCATCAGCTGGTAGCCAGCTGTTCATGACGCGGTCCAATCCGGTGTCGTCATCTATCTCAGCGGCACACATAAATCTCACACTCCTTCAGCATTCCCACATAGCTTGCTGCTCGCATCTAAACTCCCTCCTCCAACCCCAACTCCTCCTATCCAAACCTTCATCTTTCTGATCACTTGTTTTCTTTACAGTGTAATCTTGGCAAATTTTATTATATATTGTATTTCACATGTAATTGCTCATTTCAACAATGTAATTGAGAATTGTAATCATGCATATACTGGTTCTGTTCTGTACCCCATGGGGGGTTTGCCTTGCTGCTCTCCCACTCTGTCCAGGCATAGCTGCATGGACAGGCGTGGGAGTTTTGCCCAGAACAGTTCCATACCGCCAACACTAACTGTATGCTATATTATCGCAATAAATCTATTTATCCATACTTGGCGAAGTGGTCCTGACTGAAATAATATGTGTTCTTACTCTCCATATGCTTGCAGAAGCTCATCCAGTTCTGCTGGTGAAAAATATAAAATAATAAGAGAAATACCTCTTTTTGTCTGGCGCTTAATGGCTTTTTATAGTTGTGGTGCACACGCTTAACTCAGAGTTGATTGAACTAACTCATTTCAGCTGTTCTGTAACCGAAAACTCAAGAGTTTCCCATCTCAGGGTAAGTCAACTCAGAGTTCAAGTTTTAACTCGAAAACAGGCCCCAGGGGACTCTCACCATCAGACACACCCAGTTCAAGTCTTGCAGTCTGAGCTGACAAGTTGAATCAGGTGTGTTCGGTGAGGGAGACATGCAAAATGTGCAGTGGTGAGAAGTCAAAAAAAATAATTTTTCTGTGTCTCAGGAGGATATAGATCTAGTAATTTTACGTACGCATTTAACAAAATAGCCTACTTATTTCAAATGATTAGGCCTACTTTTAACCGGTTGATTTAACTGTCCAAACGAGCTGGTTTGTTTAAACGAACGGGACTTCTCAATGTTATTGTCATAAGTGGTTTTGCTTTTAGGTAATGTAATTGTGTAGCCTACTATAGTAATCAAGAAAATAGTTCGTTTTGAAAATCTCTCGATACGTGCTTTGGCTAGTAGATGCGTTATAGCGCAACAAATGGGCGTGTCAATCACATAAAATTGGCCAAAGTTAAATTAGTAACTTTATAACTTTCAATCCATTATTATTAAACATATCAGGTCTAAAACATATAACGTCTTTCAATATTTTGGACGGTGAAATTAGACGCCTCAAATGCAAATACATGCAAATTGCTGCCATTTCATTCGCTGCAGCCGCAAGGATTAGTTCAGGTCGGCGATCGAAGTGTCAAGATTGAATGTGATCTAACCAACAGTCACCAGCAACGATATGCTTTGGATTTAACCGCTGAACCTAGATATATTTCCATAATTGGATGACTTTGTCTCGACGATTAAGCAACTGAATCAATCATTGAAGGGTAAGTAAAACAGAGATGAATTTGATTTGACTTGTCACAGAAAAATGTTTACATGCAGGTAAATATTACATTGCTTTGAATTGTGAAGGCAATTTATTAATGGGCTTTCAAACGATTTACACAACATCTTGAATGTTGCTGTTGTTATTATTATTATTATTATCATCTGTGTCACAATATGTTAGACTACATAGCATAGCCTTTTTGATGTAGGCTAGCCTTTGATTCCTGATTTGTATGTATTCTACAAACCTGAAAATCAGGATTGACTAAATAATTTGGTTATAGGTCCTAGGGCAAAACTGATACACACACCCAAATACTAGAGGTAGATGACTTTATGATGATTTCAAATTAAACACTATGAATTACAATGAATAAATAATTATTTTAATGATCCAGAACAATCTTCTTTTTTTTGTGATCAAATGTTTATTGAAGAAAAAAGAACAACAAGATATTAAGCATTTCAAAATCACAAGCAGCAGTCAACAGAAAATATGTATATATATCTATATATACACACATGCACAAAAACAAAATATACACATACATTGCAATATACATAAATATGAAAAAAACAAAAAACAAATAAAAAACAACAACAAGGGGAATAACTCAATTTCAGGAACTTGAATTAATGAGTACACAGAATAAACCAACTTGAATTAAATCAGATAAAGAAAAGAGATCATCTCACCCAGGCTTTTAGTGATTCAGAAACAGTGTTCCAGTTACAGAGAGCCTTTTCATTCGCACCATTAACTCGAGCAGTAGACAATTCTAGAAGAGTCACGTCTAAAAGTGTAAGAATCCAACATTTAACAGAAAGTGAATGAGGAGGCTTCCATCTCAATGCAATCATCTTTTTAGCAGCTGTGAGGCCAGCTAGTACTGTGCGCTTATGCTGATTATTAAGGTTCAATCCAGAACAATCTTAAACGCTGACCAATGAGATAATGTGAGTATCAACACATTGAGGGGGGAGGGGGGTTAAGTTTTACCATAAAAAGGGTAATAAAATATATATATTTACAGTTCCTAGAAAATGCCATTAAATCGTGTAATGCTAATATACTAACCTGTTTGAGATGGGCTACAGTTTTAAAAGTAAAATGTTTGTATTATTTAATATATGGTAAGGACATTTTACCAATTAACAGGTTTTTACTGTATCATTTTTTCAATCTTAAAGTATTTTTAGAAGTGTACAGTTAAATTCTTGAGCTCACAAAATATTTGTAACTTGTGAAATATTCATGCAAAACTTTGTTAAATGTGTTTTTATAGTTTCTAGTTGTTTGCTAAATTAATTCACTGTGTACATCTGTGTTTGTGTATGATTTTAGCTGTAAAGTCATGGCTTCCCCCAGCGGTTTGTCTGAAAAATGCACATGTTCGATATGTCTGGATGTGTTCACTGACCCTGTAACTACTTCCTGTGGACACAACTTCTGTATGGCCTGCATCAGAAGCCACAGAGACCGAAGTACATGCTCAAGGTGCCCACTGTGTGGGACGGCATTGGACTCGAAACAAGATTTTAACATAAACAGAACGATTCGAGAAATCGCAGAGGACATCAAAAGAAAAAGAACCCAGGAGAAGCCTGAAGTGTCCTGTGATAGCTGTCCAAAGAAGAAAATGCGGATTGCTGTTAAGTCATGCTTGCACTGTGGAACTTCTTTCTGCAAGACTCACTTGGAGCCCCATGAAACTGCAGAAAAACTCATGAAACACAAACTAATCAACCCCGTGAAGAATCTTGATGAATACATTTGCAAGAATCATGACAGACCTCTGGAAGTTTACTGTAGAGATGATCAGACAGCCATCTGTCAATTCTGCACCGAGAGTGACCACAAGAATCACAATACTGTCCCTTTGGAGGAGGAGAGTTTGGTAATGCTAACTACTCTGCAGTCATTAATAGCAACTCTGAAAATATACAGAATCATTTTAGAAACATTACCAACTGATGATATACCACAACCTACATTACTTTATTTTCACAGAAATTGCTGATGAATAAAAAGATAGCGGTGCAGCAGGAAATTCAGGACAAGTTGCGGAAAATTAAAGAAATCAAACATTCTACAAGGTTTAACAAAGTAAGTGGTATTGATTCTGCTCTCAAGCAGATTTTATTTCTGTGCTCCTTCTATATTGTTTGAGTGTCCACAAGATCATTTAGTTTTAATTTGTGCTTATTTTCAGCAAGCCAAAGAGAGGGAGATCGAAGAGAACATCAAGTTTTTCAAGGATATCTTTGATAAAAACAATGCGGAGCTTCTTGAGCTCACGGAGGAAAAGCATAAAGAAACAGAAAGACGAGGCGAGGAGCTCATCAGAGAGCTAGATGAAGAGATCAAGGAGCTAAAGAGAAGACAAACTGAACTGGAGCAGCTCTCAAATCATATGGATTTCACACAAGTCAGTCTTTCTCATTAAACCATGGTAAGAAATGAAGCCACATGTACACTTCACTTAGGGGTGTTTTTTCCCTCTATCTATTCTAGATTATTAACCTCCTGCACAACACCATAAATACCAAGCGCTCAAACAACATCAAGATCAACATCAGCGCACATGAACATGGCCGTATTCTGAGGAAGACAATATCACGGCTTCAGAGTGTCTTGGATGAGAAAATGAGAGAAACTGGTAAGTATGTAACCATCATAATAATCATATTTACACCATCATACACTCTTTAATCAGACAGAAACACATATTTAGTTCTTTCCCACTGTTCTTCCCACTGTAGTTGGCAGAGAGCTGCGGAGTATACAACGTTATGCAGGTATGGAAAATCTGATTACTAAAAGTTACATTTTAGTACAGTTAAAATAAACTCTAAGGGCCAGATTTACTAACAGCTAGCACCAACACGAACCCTCTTTTGCTGTTAAAAATGATACTGTCTGGATGTACTAAAGGTACACAGGGAGAAATTAACATAGTTTCAACATAGTTTCTTTCTACACTCTCAGAAAAAAATGTTCAGAGGGGGTTCTATATAGAACCTTTGGTTTCTTGGTTCTCGCACGTCAAGTGAACATGCTTGAGCTTCCGTTTACCACAACTGATGTGTGAGTTGATGAATGTTTATATATGAATAAAAGCCTAAATTAAATCATCATAAAAATCAATTGAGTCTCCTCAGAAAATTGACTAAACCGCTCAATTTTTATGGATTATTTTACGATCTTTTTATTAACTTTTTGAAGCGTCAAAGTGGTAGTTGTGTAGCTGTTAATGGAGGGACAGAAATCTCTCAGATTTCATCAAAAATTTCTTAATTTGTGTTCCGAAGATGAACGAAAGTCTTATGGGTTTAAAATGACATGAGGGTTAGTGATTAATGACAGAATTTTATTTAATAATTGCATAATACTTTCTTGTTTAATAGGTTATTTCATTTTTTTCTAGTGATAAAGGTTTGTTTATGAGCTGATTAATACAATTTAATTAAAATAAAACATGAAATAGCTAACTAATAACTAAATAACTAAATCCATGAAATGATCCCATGATGGGAACTCTTAGTAAAATTGGTTTCTCTCTTAGTAAAATAAGTCTTAGTAAATCTGGCCCTATTGTAAAATTTACTATCAAAAAAGAAAGATAATCCTTTATACTGATGTGTTGTAATACCGCACCATATAAAGTTTTACGTGAATGAACGTGAACTGTACTGACTTGGCCAAAAAATGTACATTAACCCTTATATCTTTTTTCAGTGGATGTGACACTTGACCCTGACACAGCTCATCCTGAACTCATGTTGTCTGACAATGGGAAAGAGGTCTGGAATACAGGCAAGTCACAGAAGATTCCTGACACCCCAAAAAGGTTTAACCATTGCTCGTGTGTCTTAGGAACTAAAGGGTTCTCCTCACGGAAATTTTATTATGAAGTTCAAGTCAGCGGGAAGATGGAGTGGGATTTAGGTGTGGCAAAAGAATCCATAGACAGAAAAGGGGAAATTGGGCTCAACCCTGAAAATGGATATTGGACTTTATGGCTGAGGAACAGGGATGAGTATGCAGCGAACGATCTGTCCGCTGTCCCTCTCACCTTGAAAGAGAAGCCAGTGAAAGTGGGAGTTTTTGTGGATTTTCAAGAGGGTCTGGTCTCTTTTTATGATGTTGAAGCCAGATATCATATATACTCTTTCACAGGACAGACTTTTCCTAAAAAGCTCTATCCATATTTCAGTCCTGGAGAATACGAAGAAGGGCAGAACTCACCTCCTCTGATCATTACACCTGTGGACTCAATCGAATAAATCAACTTTTAAAGGAAATATTCAAATGAATTGTTACAAGTCTTTGTATATAACATTTTCAGACCTAAATGATGTTCAATGCAAGTACGACCATTCTTTATTTCTACTCTAAATGCAACCATGAATGATCATTAATCAAAAGGATCAATTAATTAATCAAAAATTATTTCTAATGTTCATTTCAATTTGAATTCCATTGTTGGAAGCATATATTCTGTATATAACAAGTAAAACATCAGATTACAAATTCATTACATATTTAATAAATTTTTCACTTAGCGGATGCTTTTATCCAAAGTGACTCACAAATGAGGAATGGAAAGAAATAAAATGTTGTTATAACATCACTTTTATTTTGCTTCATTTGCTATTTTCAGATCCAACTTAACATTTTCAACGTGCTTTATAATGTTATAAATTGTGATATATACATTTTTATATCAGAATTCAAATTCAATGTACAAGAAACATCATGAAAAATGTGAATCTTTTATCAATATGTTAAGTAACAAAATCACCCAAAATAGCAGCTAAAAAATGGATAACATAAGGACATTCAGAACATTCAATGTTTCACCACATTTCAAGCATTAATTTTCTCATTATTCACCATTTTTTTGTCTTCTTCTTAAGACTTCTTCTTAAACACTTCTTTTTCTTCAATTGCCTTTGTGTAATTGCAGTAGCTTCTTTTGATGTCACCATCTCGCTGAGTTTTTCAAGCAGTTCTGAGGTGTAATTGTGACCATCAGTGATGTCAATGACATGGTACCTGTTCTGACAACAATGAACCACTTTACAGAGCTTTTTGCAGTACAAAATAAGCCTGTCAATGCGTTGCCCAAGTTTTTTAAGCTCTCTGCCATGTGTGAAGATAATCATAATTCGTTTTGTGGTTCTTGGATGTAGTCTTTTTTTGAAGGTGTGGAAAAGACCTTGTTGTTGCTCACTGAATTTAGATATCGGTGTTATCCAGAGAATTACATTGGGGCCAGGGTCGGATAACTTAACACACTTCTGCATTTCCTCGTTCCAACTCGATTTGTCGAGGGAAAAGAGATTTGGAGTGTCCACTACAGTGACATTTCCCACTGTCTTTACCATGGACTCTTTCGTCACAGTCTCCACTCCACTTTTGCTAGGAAAGTAGTTGCCACCAAGGATGATGTTGCCAACTGTACTTTTCCCAGCTCTGGAAGGCCCTGTCAGAAGGATCCTCATAGGTTGGTGAATGCTGTCAGGGTTCAACGCTGCCGTTTTGATGCTGCCAGGGCTCAACGCTGCCGTTTTGATGCTGTCAGGGTTCAACGCTGCCGTTTTGATGCTGTCAGGGTTCAACGCTGCCGTTTTGATGTTGTCAGGGTTCAACGCTGCTGTTTTGAAAAATAAATAAAGATTTTAAAGATTTTTTCCTCTTAAAAGTTGGAGTGAGAGTATTTCACCTCAACTTACATTTTCTGTACATCAGCATGTATGGTAGGCTTGAACTGTCAAAAAAAGAAATACTTTTTTACTACAAAATACTTTTTTGACATTCTTCACAAGAGAGAGAACAACACTTACTTTTCCAGTGATGCTTCTGAAGTCTGTAAGATATTGACAATATTAAAGAATACAATGAACAGTCTTGAGTCGTATCAATTTGCTAATGATATAATGCTAATCAAACAAACAAATGTACCTGTGTTACATTGTAGTCATCAAAACAGTACCATATCCCATTTTCAAAAGATCTGATGATTGTATTGTAGTGTCCACAACTGTATCCACCCATATGATTTATAATGGCATAAAGTTCATATATAGGCCAATTATCCTGCAGAGAAAGATGTTAAAAATGTTTAGACCGTTTTATACTGCTTTTAAATAGCATTTTGTTTTTGGTATGATGGATTGATGAAACCTCTTTGGGCAGACTTAGAGGTACATCCAGACGACATTCATTCTTCTTGTATCTCATCTGTATGTAATCAAAGTCAAACCTCTTCAGATGCAGAGTGAGAACATCAGGATATTCATCTATTTTACTCCACTGCAGCAAGAGGAAGAAAATTGCCAGGAAGAATGAAAAAGCATACGTTAAGCACAAGTTGGAAACTCATAAATACTTCACTATACTTGGTTCAGTAATCACGGGTTGATCATCTGTATGAGTGATGGATGTGGAAAAATCTCACATTTTCATTTACTCACAGTTTCTGTTTCTGTTTTGTGGTCACATCTTTCACAATACATCCAGTCATCCTCTTCTAGTTTTGAATGTTCAAAGAAGATCTTCAGGCTTTTTCTCTATAGGTTCAGAAAAATAAAAGTTTTAGGGGGAAGCTACTGTCTCCCAAGAACAACAGCAACAAACATTTGGCTAACATTAACTTTGAATATGATAGTCTTCATACCATATCATACTTATCATTTCCGGCATCGATAGACAGCAGTATTGAGATGAACGTGCTGGTTTCTGGGGTTTCATTGCCACATTGGCCACATTTTGTTATGTTGTTCATTTTCCCTTCAAAGACCTGGAACAAATGCACTGTGCTCTCATTGCATCTGATTCAATGATGATAAAAGAGACTTATTCAATTGTTTCCCTCTCACCGAAACACACTTATGTTTATGTGACTTACCGAGGCAGGTGTCCCCACTGCTTTTAAAATCTTCCTATAATACTCCACTGCATCTTGTTGCTCATAAACTTGAAGGTATAAAAGAAGAATTATGAAAACAATGTTCTAACCTTTATGTAAATATGTGACCCTGGACAACAAAAAAAAAATTTAAAATTGAGATTTATACATCGTCTGAAAGCTGAATAAATCAGCTTTCCATTGATATTGATGTATGGCTTGTTAGGATAGGACAATGTTTGGCCGAGATACAACAATTTGAAAATCTGGAATCTGAGGGTGCAAAAAAATCAAAACATTGATTAAATTGCCTTTAAAGTTGTCCATTTATGTCTGCGATTGTGCTGCATTCACTCACAAAAATAAATGTTTTATATATTTACGGCAGTAAATTAACAAAATATCTTCATGGAACATGATCTTTACTTAGTATCCTAATGATTTTTGGCATAAAAGAAAAATCGATAATTTTGACAATCGATAATTTTGATAATTTTAAAGTTTATAGCCTACACTATATACACAGTGTATATATATATATATATATATATATATATATATATATAGACCTGTAAATTATAACCTACCATGTCTAATTCCAAGACTTCTGGTTATTCCTTCAGTTGTGGCTGCATTTTCTGGCAGCTTAGTAAACAGCTTCTGAAGTTGTAGCAAAAGATGTTCCTCACCACAATCTCCAGGAGCTTCTTGTCTAAATTGAAATTACAAATTAAGAAGTAGGCTAAAGAAAAACGCAATAAAATAAAGAATGAAATTAGTAGCCTAAATAATTGTATAATTAGTAGATACAATAATCATAATAACTTTATTAATTCATAATTTTACCTCCCCACTTCCTCTCTGAATTCTGGGGTCATGAATAGACACTGCAGTACTGCGTTTAAGTAGCAGGTGGCGCCTTGATTTTTCAGGCCATTGTATTGAACTTCGTTCCTGAATGCAAAAGTAACGCATGTAAATATTTCTAGATGTAGCCTATTCTACAAAGTGTCCTCAAATAAGAAAACGGAACGTCATAATTGTGTTAAAGGTTATTTCACATCTATTTACAACAAGCGCACCACGCAATGAACGGAAAGTTTCGGCTTAATGTTTCGATAGATTTAGGCTACTTTAAATATTGATTTTCTAGGCTATGTCGTGAGGTTTTTAGAAGTCAACCCACCTGTCATGAGATCCACGTGAACGCTTCTGGGCTGTAATATGGGTGCCGGGCTTCTTCATGCTGTTTGCGGACATTTTAATCTGGCACATAAAACTAGGAGACTTTAAACGTGTCTGTATTCAAACTGGTTTTGCACCTGTGTTGGTTAATCTGTGAATGGTTAAACGCATTCCGTGGTTAATTTTAAATGCATAATATGCTCAATAACGAGTATAGGACTAGGCTATTCATCACAAAGAAACTAATAGACTTGTGAATTAAATTAGCCTATCCCACATAAATATGAATGAAACTCAGAATTTACCTTATTAAAACTCTTCTTTTCTTCTGGATAAGGAGGAAATTCATAGAGGACAAAGCACAGTATAGCTATTGCCGATTACACTTCAAACCAAGGCTATTAACATGCACGTCCAACTTCGCCCAGGCAACTGGTAAGTTTTAGTTTTACTTTCGATTTTGTTGTTGACGACAGAAACTATCAAGTAGACTGAGCATAAATTCAGACATAATTATTCAAAACGTATCATTTTGTTTGTAGCATTCAAATTTTATTACAATTATGTCATTTAATATTAAGTTTGACCTGTTAAAGTTCAACAATTGAGTTATAATATTAATTTGACCACTTCAGAATAAAAGTAGCAATCACAAGTCAGACCTTTCTTCATCGATAAAATACCTATAAAATATAGCATACACAGATTCCACACTTATAATAACATAGTGATCAACAAAAGTCTCTGTGAGTCTGCCTAAAAGTTGATGATTCCGGCAGAGACTCGAATTCTTCTCATGCAACCTCCAGGTAAACGTAAGACCATGAAGAGGGTGGATCGATCCTTAATTTGGTGGTCTAGAAACGTATCGTTGTCCTCCAGTTGTTTATCTGTGTACAGCAGTCTCAGGGACGATGGATCATCCCCTGATAAAATAAAAAGGTTAAACATTTACAGAATGGTATAGCCTACATAGGCTATTTTACATTTAATTTATTTTATCCATTTTTTATACAATCTATTTATAAATAATCTCAACTGATCCTTGTGGTAAAAGGTTTGCATCTCTCGCAAATAGGCCTATGGTAAGAAAAAAAAAACTACTTTCAAGTATGGGTAGTTGGTATACACTTTCCATGTCATGTGGTAACCAATGGAAAACTATAAAATGCTATTTTATCAAACCAAACGTATTTGTTGTATACATTCTATGTATGAACTTGATAGCATAGGCAAAAGCTAATACAGGCATCAAAGTTGAAGCTGTTCAATGTTTTTTAAACATTATTTAGGCAAAATAAATAGCCTAATACATTTAAGCTTTTGTTCTAAAATCTAGATTTTAAATAGTTAAAAAGAATCATTCACTTATTCTCTTCTCTCCGCATGCTTATTAAAAGGATATAGCAGCTTAATAACTATTACTAGGCTCAGAGTGCGAATTAACCCACCATAATTGGGGGGTACTGCTACTTCACTTCTTCTATGACCATCATGGTCCACTACCATATCAATCCCCACCGTGATCGCCAAGTGCAACATGTGTTGTGCAACATATACAAGGTCTAAACATGCGACATTGACAAACTGATAATCAGTAGGCTATAGAATATCTCATTGTTATTATATATCCAAAAGAGAACTGGTTTGATCAACTCCCCAAAGTTAGAAGTTAAGTGCACTGAAATACCATTCTAATTACTAGTAAAAGTAATACCTTTACAAGAAGCCTATTGCCTATTTCAGGGTTTTTCCTGGCTTAAAATGAGGCGGAGGTGGTAAAATCCTAATAATGTAGGCAATTTTATTAATAAGATAATATAATGTTTATTTTTTTGTAGATCATCATATAGCCTAATGTGTTTCCCACATTATTTTGTTGGTGGAGCTTGGTATCTCTAGGGGGGTCCGGGGGCATGCCCCCCCGGAAGAAAATTTTGTACATTTTAAAGATAAATTCATTAATCTGGTGCACTTTGAGTCCCCCGAATCCACTATTAAAAATAAATAATCCACCCGCAAACCACCCATATTCTTTGATTTAGTTATCTGCATCTGATCATCATATTACAATTATTCAAATTCTCAGTGTTAAGCATGATAATATGTTACCACATATCACACTGAAGTAGGCTGATTTAAAATGAACATTTATTTAAAATTAAAGTTCTTCTTTTGGCAAAATTACATTTCCTTAATAGCCTAAACAAAGGCTTTACTTAAATTGTTTTATTACATCACTGTTTGAAAGCACTCTTAACATTCTTAACGCCTCCGGTTCCGGCGAGTCTGCCCTTCAGGAGGTAGTTCTCCCCGCCGGCCTTCGAGCACTGCATGCCGATGAGTGTCGCGACCACCGCGAACGGGCCGCACACCATAGCCGCGATCATCAGCGCGCGAGACGCCTGGATATAACCAGCGCGAGGCTTCTATACGTCTCCGTTGCTTCTAGCGCCACAGTGGTTAAAAATGGTACGGTCCACAATAGGGGTTTCTGAAATCGCTTTACATTAAAATGTTCCTACAGTGAAAATAGGAGTTGACTTGTATTGTAACTGTAATTATATTTTTTCACAATATCATACAAATTATCTGACCCCCCCAAACCTGATATTTCTGTCCCTTTGGGGGGTACTACCCCCCAGTACCCCCTGTAATTCGAACTATGACTAGGCTATTAGCCTACTATATTAGGGTGTTTCTGCAACTACAGGCACTTTTAAGTCCCAGGAGTGAAATTTTAGATTTATGTTAAAATTTGTCATTTGATGTTTCATAAATATAAACGTAGTGTCAATACACACCTTGACATAAAAAATTATGAATAAATAATATGATTTAATGTAAAATTATGAAGCATTTATAGGTCCAAACACCATTTTTGCTCATGTCCCACACCCGTGGTTTCAATGTTGAGATACTTAAAATTAGCTCATTCTTTTACAATATGACATTATTTCAAATGGAATTGTTTAATATTCAGATTAATTTACAGCAACTTAAAATTCTTTGTATTATTTACTGATCATTTTTATGATTTTTTTAACTAAACGTGCCTGTCCCACACTTTTGAGTCCTTACCGCAACAATGAAAAAAAGCTTTTATTATGAAATTTTATCGAACACAAACAAGTCTAGTTTCTAAGGAAACAGAAATTATCACTTGAGCACATTGCTGACAGACTGGGCCACCACACTACCTCACTCACAAGATACCAAAAAAATAAGGTAAACATCATCTTTTCTGCTCTAGTATTTATTGTGCGTCCTTACCATTCAGCTTAATAATTGTCTATTTTTTAACTACATTTTAAAAATAAATGTATATTACTGTTGAATTCATGTATATTAAGATGCTAAGAGTCAAAACTAATGTGGTAGGCCTTGCTAGCTGCCAATTAGCTAAAATATTAGCAAAAATGTCATTTCCGCAACATGTCTTTACCGCAGCAAATTTAGGTGTTGCGGTAAAGACCTTGTGTTGCGGTAGAGACAAATTCAAGGTTTACTGTATATTAAATTACAAATATTCTGTATATTATTAGTACTGAAGTATATATTAGTATATATATTAGTATATATATATAAACATGCCATTTTTTACGTAATTTTTTTTAATTTTGTCCTTACCGACACAAAATGTCATTACTGCAGCACTGCTCTATTTTCATTTTTTTCACATTTTCAATTGCAAAAAAATATTTTTACACTTAAGTTGAGATGATTAACACATTGAAATTGCAACATCTGTCATAAAAAGTTAATTATGTTATATTTTGTGTGTATGGAAACAATTGACATCTAAGGTTACTGTACATTTTTTACATGGCTTAGAAAAAAACATGAAATTCCCCATTTTGTATATTATTTTTTTTATATCAGTATTTACAAAACTGCATCAAATTTGAAAAAGCTATTTAAATATATTACATTTTTTATAGAAATTACTAAAGAAAAATGTATAAAATGAACGTTATTGTAACGTTGCGGTAAGGACACTTTTTAAGAAGATGACCCGAAAAACATAAAAAATAAACATGTTCCAGATTAAAATCTTAACGACTACATTCTATTTTGTGTACATTTTTATATGTATTACAGACTGTTATGGTTAAAATTGAAATTCATAGAGGTTGATTTTTTCAAATTGGGATAGTCAAAAGTGCCCGTAGTTGCAGAATCACCCATTAGGCCTATAGACTAGGCTACGTCTAACATTTTTTGGCGATGTGGAAATCACCACCGGTTATGTGACCAGGAAACGGCCTACTTTCACAAACTTTTTAAGAAAGGCATAGGCTATATAGCCTATTGAATTTTACTAGAGTTGAATGGGCAGCCTATGTTTTATATTAGCATTCGATCTTACCTGCTTGACCGGGCAATTTCTCTGCAAGTTTCTTTTTGAATGCCAAAATAGTCATTTTGTTGAAATCTTCATCTGTTGTCGCAACATCAACGGTTTTTTTCTCCCCCTTTATTCCAACCACCATGATCTGGTATATCTTTCCCATTTTAGGAGAACACCTAAAGCAAGTTAGGCTACTGCAAAACTCCGTATAAAATGTTAAAGTTTCACTTTCTGTTTTTATGCAAGGTGTTGACGCCCTGATAGAAAAATAGCCTACATTACGCCTACTGTCTATAAACAGGCAATAAACGAAATATAATAAAATCATTTTATTATTCTCAGATAGGCTATCCTAAATATCCATGGCAAGACTGTTCCATTTTAGCTAACGTTACTGTATTCAAGTGACTAGGAAGTTAATTGTGTCGTTCAGATTATATTCATTTGTTCTGTGTGTAAAATAATAGGCTAGCCTATAGATTAACTAGCCTCTTGGCAAAAAACAAAACAAAAACAAACAAACACAGACATGCCTACTTTACAGGTAACGTATAGGCTATCTTAACCCATCAGTCGAGAAGCCATGTGACAAACTGGAAACAAAACAAAACTTTGTCAACATCAGTCTTGGTTTCATTTCTAAACCGTGTTGAACTGTTGGACCAAAAATGACGGAACAGCACGAAGAAAAACGCTACGATCCCAATGACACAACGCTGAAGTTTGTAACGCGCCAGGATGACATAAGTATGTATTTACTACTGTTTATAAAAAAATAAAAAATAAATATTCGTTTTTATTTTAAGGAGGCAGAGAGAAACTGAAAACAAGTGCGCTTTGTCTCAACAATCCCAACGGCTGTTAAAGGACAAGTTCGGTATTTTACACTTAAAGCCCAGCTGTTTACAGATCGTTTCTGATGAAATAGAACGGTTAAGATTAAAATTTGGACACATGCTGCTGTCCCGAGAATTTTAGGAGAAGCGAAAGAACCTAAAATTCTCGGGACAGCAGCATGTGTCCACATTTTAATCTTAACCGTTCTATTTAATCAGAAACGATCTGTAAACAGGGCTTTAAGTGTAAAATACCGAACTTGTCCTTTAAGTTAGATTCGCAAGGCATTCGGTTTCGTACCTGTTTCAAACTCTCTGGCAATTTCATTTCTTCAGCCCAAACCAATATAGCACAAGGCTAATTTCAAGAAATAAAATATTAATTAGCCCCATAAATCAATTTAACGATGACATTATGATATCAAACTAAAAGTAAAATGTTCAGAAAAATATCGCTTTTATTGCACATAAGGTTGTTTTTGGAATTAGCATTTCACATGCTTTATAATAGGCCTACTTTTGGAACTTTAAATGTATGCAATAGGGCTACCGTAAATCCATTCAACTACAACACTATTTGGCCTCAGGGTATGAAACCAACATAGATTACTCTGAATATTATTATTCATGTTGCACAAGGCTTGCTTTTCATTTTTTTTTATTTGATTATTATTTTTTTTTTTTGGTATAGGCCATAGACTGTAAAAGGTATAGGCCTACTGGACCATTTCAATCCACAACTAGTATTAAATAGCATAACAGCTGCTTCTCTTACTGTAGCATAATCTAGATGCTACTACTTACTGAATACTGAGCAATATGTAGTCTTTATGCTGCTTTTAAAATAGAAATAATATTCCACGTGAAACGTTTCTGACAGTTGTAGTGTAGGCTACATATTTGTCACATCATAACCTCATAGTTGCATGTTTAATTAAGGAAGTGGCATCCAGTCATCTTCTTAAAAACATGTATTTTGTTCATAAATCAAATTAATAATAAAAAATTAAACGATGAATCAGTTGATTCACTCTTGAAATGAAGCCAAGCACACTGCCTGCACAAGCAATGGCCAAAGGTTTTCGCATATAGAAGCTTGTATTGTCAATAGTACTGAATTTCCTTGTGTTTTTAAGCAGTTATTATGGCAACTGCACGTGCATCCATTGCTTAGTAGAATTCAAGTTCAATTAAGTTTGTAGTTAAGTGTAAAAATATTCAAAAAGCTTTATACAAACCATCTCAGCACCATTTAACTTTTATATTCAGCCGAGGATTATGACCCTGAGACTCTTTGTGCTGAGATGTCCTGTGGCCATGCTGTCACTCCACAGTCACTGACTGGGTGGTGTCGAAGTCTACTTGACCAGGTATTTAGAATAAAGAATCAGTACTTGTTAACAGGCACATACTTACAGTAATCTATAATTATTTCTGCCTTTCATTCTCAGGGTCAGCACAAATTTTTGTGCCCTGCACTTAAAGTTGACACAGTACAAAGATGCAATGCAGAATGGCCCTATGTGGAGGTGCGGAGGTTGGCTGTACTGACACAAGAGGAACAGAGACATTTTGAAGAGACAATGGCTGTCCTGGCTGCAGCTGAGTACTGCGAACACAAAACAGTGAGTTACTGGTGCACGCTCAGATGCATGTATCCAAAAATAATTGCATCCTTGCATATTCATATTAAAGGTGACATATTATGCCCCTTTTCACAAGATGTCATATAAATCTACGGTGTCCCCAGAATGTGTCCGTGAAATTTCAGATCAAAATACTTCCCAGATCATTTATTAGCTTGTCAAATGTGCCCCTTTTTGGGTGTGAACAAAAACGCGCTGTTTTTGTGTCCCTTTAAATGCAAATGACCTGCTGCTCCCCGTCCTGTTCAGAACAGGGCCAGCTTCGGATATTCAGGTGTTGTGCCAAATTTCGACCCCCACCAAATTATTATCCCCCTCGCATTGGTAGGGGTGGGGTTAGGATTAGGCAATCAGGTATTGACTTCAACGAGGGGATATGTCCCTTTTAAAATGTTACTTAGAATATATATGCTTCTTTTTCCATTCCTTGATCTTTATCTATTTACCTTCAGTGTCCTGGCTGTCAAACATTTGTTGAGAGAGAAGACATTACCAACCTCTGTGCCATTTGCACAATCTGCACGGCTGAGATGGGTCGGACATACCAGTTCTGCTGGCAGTGTATGAGTGAGTGGGAAGGTCCAGGCCCTCGATCTGACCGCTGTGACAACCCTGGCTGCACCAATCCCGACATCGAAAAGCTGGCAAAATGTCGTGATATAAAACTACCTGAAGTTAATAATGTGAGTTGTCCCTCCATGCGGGCTTGCCCCACTTGTGGCAATCTTGTTGAGCACGACACAACAGGGTGCAAGAATATCATATGTAATCGCTGCAGGGTAGAATTCTGCTTCGTCTGCCTGAAAGTCACGCAAACATGTTTACAAACAAGTAATTACTACATTGGCTGTTCAGCTGGGGTCGCGCCAAGGCAGACTTCCATTCCTATCTGGAATAGAAGTGAAAACCATTGAAGAAGACAAGCAAAATGCCACATATTAAAATGGCTATATTAAAAGGTTCCATCCCTTGTGTGTAATAAATAATCTGTGATTCTATGCAAAAATCAAATATGTAAGATAAAGGCTTTTTGTGTAGATTTTTGTCCATTGCTCTTGTTTTCTAAATAAAATGTTATGGAATGAAATAATAATGTTCAATTCCTTGTGTGTATGATTCTATGCAAAAATCAAATATGTAAGTTGAAGGCTTTTTGTGTAGATTTCTGTCCATTGCTCTTGTTCTCTAAATAAAATGGAATGGAATAAAATGGAGTGTGTTCATAGTGTTCATAATGGTCACATGGCCAGCTAAATTTGTTGTGGCATAACTGCACTACTATACGAAAATGAAGTCAGTTAGCTGATGAATATTGTGCCATGGGATATTTAGTACTAAAAAGAAAAGCAGAAAAATTGTGTTTTTTGAAAGTTGTAAATAAAACAAAGATTATAGGAGATTTTTTTCCAAGAAAAAAAAAAGAAAAAACTTTCGGTATTGTGCTTTCAATTTGTTATTTACCATTTATTTGTATAATTTGCTAGTAGTTTCTGAGTGAAATCTGTTGCTACACAAACTGTTTAACAAACATTTACAACCATCAACATTTACTAGTTAAAATGGAATTTCCCTTGATTGCCAAATCCTTCTGGCAAAGAAACTGAGTGGAACGGAGGTATACTGGTTTTGGTTTCTGTTATACTGAAACCAAAAATCTATGCTGACATTTGATTCTCTGAGGAATGTGCCGAGATTTCAGGGGACAAAATTCCTTTATTCTTCTCTGGAAATGTCTTAATCTAATTGCTCAAATGTTAGACACGTAAACAATTTAATTATATGGCAAATTTTGAAAGGAGTTGCCCTTAAGGCCCTATGAAAATATGAACTGGTTTTTCAGCACAGATGTAATACCAACAAAAGTTAAGATGCAATACAACTAAATAGAGCAACAATTAAGCGTGCAAAACATATACTGATAAAAACGGTACATTCTATGTTGCATGATAATGTAGCTGATATGGTACATCTCACACTGATGTGAGCTCTTTTACCAGTGGGGTAATCTGAGCTAAACAGGGACAAGGTGAAGTCTTAAATCACAGGGGAACGAGAGGAGACCCGTCTCAGTTCTTTTTTAATATTACTGAAACAAGTCTTGAGACCTTTAAGACATCATCAGGCATTCCAGTGATCATTCTGAAAATCTTATATTTGTCATTATAATGCAGACATCACAATATGATAGACATTTCAAACTAATGAAGCACATATAGAGACTTTTTTTTAACTGATTATGTGTTTATTTAGCATGAGGCAATGTATTTAATTCTACACAAGAAAAAGTAATACAATTTTAATATACAACAAAATAATTGGACCCATCTGTTAACTTTGATGAAAAAAAAAAAAAAAAGACTTAATAGGGGCTATTCAGATGCAGAACTTTGACTGGACGTCGTCTGCTGAGACTTGAGATTCTTGTAGTATTTCTGGAGGAGGGAGAGAAAGAGGATAAAAGGTGACTATAAATAAATGAGAGTGTTCAGAATGGACTTTAACAGCACTTAAAATAATATTTAATCCCAAGTAAATAAGGTGCAATTAACATTCAGAAATTAAATAGTAACTTGTACCTCCATGTTCTGGTAATGCCTTAGGCTACTACAGTGACTTTTCTTAGCAGTTTCCTCATTGCCATAGAACAAAGAGCAGAGTCTGCAGAAGAAACCTGTCTTGGGCACCACAAAGTCAACCCCTGTGAAACACAGATAACAAAAAAAAAATCAGCTTGGAGGTGATGTGATAAAGCATATGATTCGGTCATTGTTCACAGCATTATCAAACAAAGCCTTTTTGGTTATAGAAAGCCAATAATTTAGAGCTGATGTTAGTGTCATTTGTAGTGGATCTCTTACCAATGGGGTTGTCTGGGCTAAACGGGGGCAAGGTGAAGTCTTCACTCAGAGGGGATTGAGAGCGGGCCTTTTTAACCTCGGGTTCCTGTATCGACTCAGTCTCCCGACGTTGCTTGGACTCTTCTGCAAATTAAAATGAAGGAAAGGTATAAGTGAGAACATGCAACGGTACAAAACCCCCCAGCTAAAATATATTAATATGTGATGTAAAATAGTTGTCTATGAGATTGAATACCTTTGATAGTGGATTTTTTATTAGGGACTGGTGTGCCAACAATGTCGCTTTCTGACTTAGCAGAATTGTCATCATCTTTAGCTCTAGGCCTGTCCTCTTCTGACCCTGAAGAGAGCTCCAGACTCAATGAATCTGGAACTGTTTCAGACGTTTGCGGTTCTGGCTTAACATTAAGATCCATGGATTCTAGAGCTGTAGGAGGACTCTCGCTTATGGAAGCAGCTGCCGCTGGTTCACACTCCGCACTCATCTCGGGCTCCTCTTCTTCTTCAGCACTCTTTGTCGCCCCTCTTTTACCCCTTGTGGATCGCCTCACTACAAAGAGCAAAAAGGGGACAACAGTGATTACAAAACCCACGTGCCGTTTAGACTTAAAAAAAACCCCTCCTTTCTATCTTTTACTCACCAGGGGTCTGACGAGCCCTCTTTTTGGCCTTTGTAACTCTCTTTTTAATATGCTTCTCCTCTTTGATCTCTTCGCTAGGTGGTTGTTCGTCTTCCTCCTCCCCAACTTCATCCACAGTTACAAAATTCATCTTGCGGAGCTCTTCCAGGTCACATGAATCCTCTTCGTGGCTTGGTGATTTCACAGGCTCCTCTGGTATGATTGGTGTTGTGCTTCTGGGACTGGTTGGCTTGGCTTCAGTTTTCTCCAATTCCTCAATCTCCTCATCGTCACCTTTGGCCTCATCCAAGGTTACAAGAGTCTGAGAGAAAAAAATAAAAAATAAGGCCATGTAAACATACAGGAAAGAACTAAACCAAACCAAGGTAGCCTTAATGATGGGTTTGAATACAATTTAAGTGTTGGCAACCAAAAACGAACTGACCTCAGGGTTGAATGAATCAAATTCCTCCTCTTCATCAACAATCTCATCCAACGTGACCAGGCCTTGAAGTTCTTTGTCCAACTGGTATTCTTCACCCCCCGTTTCATCTTCTCCAACCTCATCAACTGTTAAAAGTCCCTCAGGTACTTCATCAGCCTTTGAATGCTGATCCTCATTTGATTCATCAGGATAATCTTCCTCGCCCTCACTGACCTCATCAAGAGTAACCAAAGCATCATGGGATGGAAGTTCAGAGATCACAGTCACCTCATCTTTACTGTCCATCTCTGAGGCAGATGTTTCAGGCGGTTTGGGTTGGTCATCTTCTGATTTCACTAAAGTTTCTGCAGAAGTTGGTGGGCAGCCTTCCTTCTGTGAAGGAGAGGAGGAAACTGCCTGGCTTGGCTCAAATTCATCCAAGACCCCAATGTCAGTGCTTTCTTTCACGGTTGAAAGGGTCTCAACATTGGCATCCATCTTGGCTGAAGAACTTTCTGCTACAGTACAAAGCTCTGTTGTCTCGTTCTTAACAACGGCAGTTTCCATCCCATCTGTTCCCAGCAGTTTATCAACACACTCTTCCTGAGACTCATGCTCTTCTAGCTTTTGAGATGCGACCACTTCCGCAACTGACGTGGTTTCTTCAGTCTTGGTGTCCATTTTGTCCATACATTCAATAACTCCAGGTTCCCCTGTCTCAGAAGGTATAGTCTTGTTAGTATGTTCTGGTGTATTAGCTTGACTTGACTGTGCAATAGGAGAAACGATAGAATGGGGATCGGGTTCATCCTGAATCTTCTCGTCCCTAGCTGAAGACTCTGCGTTTGGGGCCACAGTGTCCTCTGCATCTGGGGCCACAGTGTCCTCTGCATCATCCCCTACTTCGTCAACGGTGACAAACTCATCAATGTTAAATGGAAAAGGTTCTTCATCGTTTTCCTGTAAAGCACAAATTCCTAATCAGCAACGTCTATTTTTCCAGTTATTAGACTGCAAACGTGTTCAATGTTGATGCTTACCTTTTCGGTTGTCCTTGTTTTTGAGTGACTCCTTGAGGGTTGTGAGTTTTTGCTATGACTCTATAAAAAAGCAAAAACAACAAATCAAGCAAAAACATTAACATTTCAGAGCAATTTCACAACTGAAGAAACTGAACCATCAAAGTAAACACAGTCTTAACTAATATAAATATAAATATAAAAAATATATATATATATATGGTCCTTCTCACCCTGCGATCAACATCATGCCCCCTTGATCGCTTTGATGGAGGACTGGATTCTCGCCTACTTCTTCGGGTGGATGATCCCCCACGCCTGGTGGTAGGACCATCTTCTTCAGAATTAACCCTGTTCCTGTGCCTAGAAGCTGACTCCTTCTCTGGGGATGAGGTGTCCACAGGCCTGCTTCTGGACCCAGAGTTCTGAGACTTTTTCTCTTTTTCTGCCTGTTTCTTGTTCTCTGCTTGAGTGGTTTTCTTCGTCGCTTGAGCAGGTTTCTTTGAGCTTGATGGACCTTTTGTGGTTGTCTTCTCTGCAGCTTTTTTCTCCATCTCTGCCTTCTGTTTGGCTTCCTCTTCAGCACGTTTTAATGAAGACTGTAAGCGACACTGATGGACAGCTAATTCAAGGGCCTTCAAAATTTCCTGCGTAACCGGAGGAAAGTCCAGAGAGTCGTCGTCGATCTGTAAGGGCTCAGGCACTGTTTGAGGAAGGTTTGAGGCACAATTAACTGTGTCAGATGAATTACTGACAGTTTGATCAGAAGTAGAGGGCAGATCAGAGGCAGAATCTAAGGTTGAAATGGAGTCAGATGCAACGGCTGCAAGTTCAGTTTGATTACTTGACCCATGGTTAATGTCCGTCTCTAAAGATTCAGTTGGTGTCACTGTCAAGTCATTAGATTGGCCCTCGTTGATCTTGAGCTCCTGTTGTCCACATGCTTCCTCTTTGACATCAGTGCCTTTGGTAGGTTCTTCTGGACTCTGTGTCTCCATGGCCTCTACTGCCGTTTCCTCACTGCTAACAGCTGAAGCAACCATATCCATTTCTGACTTGGACTCAACATTCTTGTCGTCATCTTGCTTTTCATTGTCAATTTTGCTTTCTTCCACAGATGTAGGAACCAATTCTTTGGGAGCATCTTCAGCCTGTGGGACATTCTGATTGTCGTTCGTGAGTGAAGTCACTGTCTGATTAGTTGTGTCAAATAAGACAACGGATTCTGAAGAAGCCATTTCATACTCTGCTTTTGCAGACGCCACCGAAACAGCAGATTCTCCTGAGGGAACGGAGGATGCCAATTCAAGATTTGTTTTCTCAGGTTCAACTGAAACTGAAGATTCTGAAGCAGGAACAGAGGATGTAATTTCAAGCACTGTTTTCCCAGATTCAGTAGCAGGAACAGAGGATCCAAATACATTCTCCGTGTTCACAGATTCAACTGAAACAGCAGATTCTGATGCAGGAGCAGATGATTCAATGTCAAGCTTTGCTTTCCCAGACTCAACAGAAACAGCAGATTCTGATGCAGGAGCAGATGATTCAACGTCAAGCTTTGCTTTCCCAGAATCAACAGAAACGGCAGATTCTGAAGAGGGAACAGATGATTCAACTTCAAGCTTTGCTTTCCCAGACTCAACTGAAATGGCAGATTCTGAAGAGGGAACAGAGGATCCAATTTCAAGCTCCTTGTTCATAGAGTTAGGTTCTGCACTGGGAACTAAGGATCCAGCTTCATGCTCTTTTTTCACAGATTCAGTCTCCGGGGTCACCATGACAGTTTCAGTAACAGCTTGGGTATCCATCTCTGCTTTAATCTCAGGAGTAGGTACATTAGCAGGCATTCCAACTGCAATGTCTTTGGGACTTGCAGTAACTTGGGTTTTCAACTTCAACTTTTCTTCACTATGCACAGTAGATGTAGTAGATGCACCAGAAGCTGCTGCTGCTGCAGCCACTGGCTTTTTAGCTTTGCCCGTATTAGATTTGCTCTCTGTTGCTGCTGATTGACCAGGAGGCTTCGTTCTAAGAGGAGAAAATTATTTTGAAATTTCCAGAATCATTGTATAAATAAAAAGCTAAATATTTAGTTCTTCGCCTCTTACCCTTTTGCATCTGGCTTCTTTTTCAGCTGTTAAATAAATAACAACATGTTAAGGTATTAATTGCCACTGTGAAACAAGTGATGCTACACATACAAATGGCTAACAAAACCTGCTAAACTACCTTGATTGGTTTGGCCAGTTGGAAGCTGAGGGTATTGTTCTGGACTACACAGCGAAACTTAAGGAAGCGGATGAAAATAGCCCTAGCCATAGCAGCATTCTCCATTTCAAAAATCATCTGAGATTGAAAGAAAATTAAAAACAATATTACAACAGACAGCTGAGATCTTTTACTTTCCTTTAATAATGGAAATAGATCTGCAGATATTATGCAAGTAAAAATAAGTTTAAACTTGAGTTTCTTACCCTGCCATTTAGAGGCAAAACCTTCTTGAATTTACCATAGCGTTTGATTACGGTCTCTACTTCTTTGTTTGCCACAAGTGTTTTTGGTACATTACTAACAATGAGAAGGCGTTCTGGCAACGTGATGATTTCCTGTGGTCGGAAGGGGAAAAAAAACATTCACTATAGAATAAGTCTGAGACATGATACAAGTTATTTCATTTTATTTTAAGTCAGTGTTATCTCTTCAGCATTTACTTACAGGTGATTTCTCCATGCCCATGATCACTCTGAAAACTGACTCCTTTGGGAAGAAAAGGATAAAACAGTTGATCAGTACTAACCAGTATTAATCAAGAGTATAAATATACTTGAGACGTAATGCACTCTCTCTTATAGACAACAAAGAGAGCCCATTTTGCCAGTGTTATTTTCTTAAATGAGAACAGAGTGTTTAAAGCAACTATAAGTAATCCATGAATGGGTACAAAATTCAGTGAAAAGAGTGGATTGCTTTACAGCAGTACGTCACACAATATGTCACACCAACGTAGCTTTAATGAAGGAGTATTATTAGAACAGACATCATGAAAGAGGCTAAGAGACCAAAGAGAACGTTGACAAGAATCTACAAAAAAAAAAGTGGGCATGACGTTGCAAACCCAATTGACGGTAGCTGTCCGTTTCAGGAGAAAAAACCTACTTGCCAGTGTTATTTATGAAAGACAGCAACGTAGGCTATAATCTTATCAATGGCATCCCTATCTCAAGAGTTTTGTAGTTTGCCCGGGATGTGAAAAGTCTTCTTACAGTCCTGTCTCAGGATAGCATGCAAATACATACTCATGGCAGGTAAGCTACAAAAGTTTGCAACCTTCCAAACCTATCTCTGTTAGCTTGTGATAGTCCAGGGGTTCTCAACTCAGGTCCTCGTGGTCCAAATTCCTGCAGGATTTAGCTCCAACTCTAATCAAACACACCTGAACAAGCTACTCAAGGTCTTCAGACTTGGAGCAAAACTCTGAAGGAAAGTGGACCTCGAGGGCCAGAGTTGAAACCTCTGTAATACTCTACACTTAAACAGAGGTTCTCAGACTTTTGGAACTAAAGCCCCCCCAAAAGTCTCCCCTTTTATGTGGCAATCTTACAATTCACGGTTCAATGTTGGACAGTGCAAGCCTGATGTCATCCTCCACATGGAGCCGATTTCGGTACTTGGTTTACAAGGCAGTCAATTCTGAAAACCCGGCCTTGCACAGAGAAGTTGAGGCGAATGGAAGAAGTAATTTTGCGGCGTCGTCAGACAACTGCGGATATTCAGTCATCACACTCAATCCCAACGAAGGCAGAGAGCAAGAGCTATAGAGGTGTCGCAATTTGGTATCGCTCTTTAAATCCACTGACTGCTCCTCCATCTCTACTGAAAGGTCTTTTCCAGGACAACCGAAGGGATTTCTGACCCAAACAAATGAACTGAAAATAACTGAAATCCTCACTGAAATAACGACTGAATTGTTGTTTCAGTCCTTTAGCACTGCATTTTGTCTGAAGGAAGAAAGATGTTGGCATCTCTGCCTTCCATCGATGCATTCAACAAATTCTACCAGTCGAAAATGTCTACAAGGTATGACAACTACACTAACCACAGTACTGCGCAAGATTGGAATATGCATCAACAAGAAACACCTTTACCTCTGAACGCAATTAGTAGAGGCGATGTAACCCAGCTGTGTTTTTAATTTTTTTATGTAGAGCTCGAAACTGCCAAATGTATATCATGTGCAATGTGGCCTATAGTAGGGGGCTTGCAAAAATACACACAACTACAAACAGTTGCTTTAATAAAACTGAGGTAAGAACCAACAATTTCTATGTTTCTAGGACATTTATAAAATATTTTTTCCTTTTAATAATTTCAGACAGAGATGAAGTGCACACTCACGGTGTAGTTCAGGTCTATAGGTTGCACCATCATCTTTACGGTTATCTCTTTCTCTTTTACTTTAGCTGGGTTCTCAGAGCAGGCCTTCACCATTGCTTCAACTGCCTCTGTGTTGGGCATCTGTAGGTAGGCCTAAAAAAAAAATAATACAAATACTGTTAAAATACATAATACAATATGATATAAAACAATAGAATTAAATACTAATAACAAAAACACGCCATCCATTTTTTAAATCAAGGATTTATGTAATCTTTGCAGTGTCATTCAACAAAGACAGGAAATAGGAATCAGTGCCATTGACAATGGAAGTTAATCAGCTAATGTATACGTTAGGAATGTTTTTATTGTTCGCAACTTATAAACCAGCTCATATCAATCCCTTCTAGAAAATCATTGTTTAACTATCACGGAAAAGAATTGCCAATATATATATATTTTTTTTTATGGATACCAAGGCTACCAAATTTGAGATTTCTGATCCAGTTTGTTTGCAAGCTTCCATGGCTGCAATATGCTGCGTTTTCCACCAAATGTCAACTAGTGATGTCGAAATACTATTGGGAACGCACATTTCAAAGCAAAGTAACTGGCTGTAGCATTGTTTTTAACATGTATTTGAACTTAGCATGTTTCCTAAATCTCTGCAAACATATTATATTTTTATGCTTTAGTACAGTCAAAATTACATACAGCACCTTTAATGTTATTACCTTCTGTTGAGTGATTGCTATGACAGGAGTTGCAATGAACCCATATGGTTTAGCAAGATTGGTGAGGTCATCTTCAGTAACCCCTTCCTCTGGAAGATTTGTAATCTCGACTATATTTTTTCTCCAGGGTACTTCCTGTAGTCAAAGAAAGAAGGTAGAAGTAGTTATTATTTGTAAAAATTATATATATATATATATATATATATATATATATATATATATATATATATATATATATATATATATATATATATATATATATACTGTAAGTTTGTGTATATGTAGTTTAGAGGGAGAACGCCAAATAACATACCTTCTTTATAAACTTCTTGGCAACTGCGGTCTCTGCCAAATCACACAAACAAATGTTATACAGATTGTTCAACATGACCACCGGAACAACTACTAAGGAAGATGCAGTAACTTACCTGAACCCTTAACAGTGGGTTTAACTTTAGCTGCCTGTACCATCTTTTTGGGATCGTTCGGTTTTGCCTTGGTTACTTGAGGTGTCTTGAAACCTGGCAACTCTTTTGCTTTAGCTGGCTGAGATGCCTTCACTGGATTTGCAACCTTCACTGGATTTGCACCTTTCACTGGATTTGCACCTTTCACTGGATTTGCACCCTTCACTGGATTTGCACCCTTTACTTTTGCTGACTGAGTTGGTTTTGTCATGGTCACCTCTTTTCTATAAGTCACAAATACATTCACAGAACCATTTGTAAAATGTTCAAAAGAGGCATATATCCACTACCGGTCAAAAGTTTTAGATCGGTAAGATTTCTAATGTTTTTAAAAGAAGTCTCTTCTGCTCACCAAGGCTGCATTTATTTGATTAAAAACACAAACAAAAACATTAATATTGTGAAATATTATTAGAATGTAAAACAGCTATTTTCTATGTGATTATATGTAAACTGTAATTTATTCCTGTGATCAAAGCTGTATTTTCAGCATCATTACTCCAGTCTTCAATGTCACATGATCCTTCAGAAATCAATCTAATATGATGATTTGATGATCAAGAAACATTTATGATTATTATCAATGTTGAAAACAGTTTTTTAAATTTTTATTTCATGATGCTATGATGAATAGAAAGTTCAAAAGAACAACATTTATCTGAAATCTAAAGCTTTTGTAACATTAAACAATACCGTTCAAAAGTTTGGGGTCAGTAAGAATTTTAATTTAATTTTTTGGGGAAATAAATAAAATAAATCAATACTTTTATTCATCAAGGATGAGTTAAACTGATCAAAAGTTACAGTAAAGACATTTATAATGTTAGAAAAGATTCTATTTTAAATAAATGCTGTTCTTTTGAACTTTCTATTCATCAAAGAATTTAGAAAAGTGTACACACAACTGTTTTCAACATTGATAATAATAACAAATGTTTTTTGATCATCAGATCATCATATTAGAGTGATTTCTGAAGGATCACGTGACACTGAAGACTGGAGTAATGATGCTGAAAACTCATAAAAACTCATGCTGAATAAGTTACAGTTTAAAATATATTAAAATAGAAAATCATTTTAAATTGTCATAATATTTCACAATAATACTTTTTTTTAAATTATTTTTGTTATCAAATAAATGCAGCCATGGTGAGCAGACTTCTTTTAAAAACATAAAAAATCTTACCGATCTAAAACTTTTGACCGGTAGTGTATATATAATCTTTATAATTTTTAGATGCACTGCAAAACCACTGCATGCATGAGAACTTACTTCTTAAAAGGTTTTCTCCTATCATCATCATCTCTTGCATCCTACAAAAGTGCACAGATCGGATTTAATGGCAGAGCTTGGTATAGTTCACATCTCTAAGTGGACTTGACAGAGTCAAACATACCTTCTCCATGCAGATCCTAATGACTTGACCACGAATTGTCAGGTTCTTAAAGTTGAGCAAAGCTTTGGCATCCTCCTCTCTCTCCATACATACAGAAGCCTGAAGAGAGGAAGAATCACAAACATTTGCTTTCACAAATTAGTGGCAATTTGGGGATGGCAATCGCTTGAATGGTGAGTTCATTATTACTCTTAATGAAAAACACAACAACAAAACAGTATAATGACAAACTCGCTTATATTAAACATAGAACTTTTATTAACAAAATGAATAAGATGGCGTTATTAGCAAAAGGAATAAGTATGGCAAACTCATTCCTGTGGTACGCTTGAAGGTGTGAGGCACTAAATTAGAAGTGTTTCCTCTGGAAGTTGCCACCTTCATCAGGGAAAGTTTACAGATTGCCTCAATGTTTGCAGGTTCCCAATTAGCATTGGGTTTAAATCCAAAATACTGCCAAACGTTGTGCTTTTACGTTTTGCTTTGAAACCAAATCTTCCGCCATCATGTTGTCAGTAATCTCGCAGTCTTGCCTCACTCTCGTCACGTGAAATCTGACTCCTGCTGCTGATCTGTGCAGTGACTCTCGCTCGACTCACGCTGAATTAACCAGGCACGTTCTGTTTTTAAATTGTAGTGTCTGTTCTCTAACTGAACTAAATAATTTGTATTAGTATAAAAAAACAAAAAAAACAACGGTGGCGGCCGGTACCGGGCAAGTTATGTAATCGGTGCGCAGCTGACTATCGCAGCTAGCCTAATGCTAAGAATTCATCTTAGCCATTACAGGAATAAATTACATAATAAATTAAATTATATAAATTAAAATAGAAAAGTTATGTTAAACTGTTATATTAATTCACAATATTGCAGTGTTTACTGTATTTACCTCTCGAATCGCCTTCAGGAGGATGGCAGTGTATATCTTGCCAAAAGGTTCAATGGCATCAGACAGTTCTTTGTTGGTAGTCCCATGAGGAAGTCCAATGAGCCTCAGCAAACATGATGTGCCCGGGGCATCCCTGGCTTTAGGCTTCATATCATGCAAAAACAAAGATAGCAATTAGGTTTCATATTTTTTAGCACAGATACTCTTATCTTTTTTTTTCTTTTTTCAAAAGTGTTTTCAAATGACCCTGCAGCAAATACGACAATATAATGACCTTAAAGCCAAAGTAATGAAGGAACAAGTACATTTACAACTACATGTAACTGCTGTATGAAGATGTACCTTTGGAGTGCTGGGGGTCTTTGTGACGGTGGTTCTGCTTGACTTGGAGTATTCAGTTCTCTTAGGTGGTGAAGGACGTTTCCAACTACTGCTGCTGCTTCCCTTTGACGAGGAAGTAGAGGAAACGCTCTTCTTTTTTGCTAGCTCAGCCAGCAAGGCTGGTGCCAAGGACTTCACCACAGCCTTCAAAGTATTACTGTCTGTAATTGAGGAAAGCTCAGCTGTGGGGAAGAAAAGAACTTAATGTAGTAGTACACCAAGTGATTTGAAAGCACAAACAAAAATTATATACATTGCATTGCAAGAGCATTGTAATAAGTGATCTTACCTGATGACATGAGTTTCATGGCCAGTCGTTCACTACTGCTGGATCTCTGCTGCCGGGACGGGCTGCTCCGGCGGGGACTCGAACGGCGTGCAGGAGAGCGCCTACTGTAAACTGGAGACCTTGATCGTTGAGATGGAGGACTACGGGACCTTCGTCTGTAAGGACTTCCTCGAGACTTCCTATGGGGGGACCGGCTGTGACTTCTGCTACGCCGGTGCCTTCTAGGGCTTCGGGATCGGGAGCGTGAACGGGATCGTTTACGACGGCTTGAAGAGTCATGGTGCCGCTTCGGGCTGGGGGATCTGGAGTACGAGTGTGATCGGGTGTGCCGCTTTGAGCTGCTGTGTTCTGATTTGGGCTCAGGTCTGTGGATGATTGACATTTTTAAGTGAATTTGTGCCATTTATATGGACAATTGTCTTAAAGTATAAGATATCTATCTATCTATCTATCTATCTATCTATCTATACATACATATATATATATATATATATTTCTAGACCTAAATGCTCAAGATTGATTTTGGATGGGATTTACCTTGAAACTGAGACAGACTCAACATTCCAGTCAGGGTATCTATAATAAAATAAATATATGGCTTTTCGTTAAGTTAAATGAGAAATTATCCTATGGAATTCTTAGGTAAAGGAGAACATGAGCAATAGGAGCAAATCATAAAACACTCACTGTTTCCTAAGACGCCTACAACTCTCAATGTGAAGATTTGTGTTCTGATGTTCAAGCCAGTCCTGTGAACAAAACAAAACAAAGAAAATACTTTAACAATGTCTTTGCTTTTAAAAGAATGCTTTAATTATTAAGTGTTTTAAACAGTGCAATTGATTATAAAAAAAATTGGTGTAACAGATGACCAAGATCTGTAAGTAGATCTTAAAAAAAATGAAATACCAGAGGTCAAAAAGTAAGACATGATAAAGCTTGTTTAACCCACTATAGTCTCATTAGTGCATAACAAAAATGGTCCATGATTGTCACGACAAAACTTCTTCAACATGGAAAAAAAATAAAAATAAAAAAAGGTCCAAAGTGTGTTCTTCAGGTATTACGGAGATGGAGATCACCATCTGCCTTTTGTCTTCAGCACTGTGGAAAGTCATCAGGTCTGCCTTCACAATATTTTTTTCAGCCAGTCCAAGGTCTTAAACAAGGTCTCAGCAAAATGGTTTTTCATCAGGCTTCCCCAGGTTCCCAGAAAACGGACCGATTCATTTTCTTCTGAAGCTGGAAATGGCTTGGAGTAGACAAGATGCAACTTTTTTTTCAGCCATGGTTTACCAGCTGTATTATCTACTCTATTTACATCAGCTTATTGGCTATTTTTTTTTTTTTTTACCCACAGTGAACTGCACAATTATTGAGCAACTGAAGTTAACAAACATTAAAATTTCATTATAGGTTTCTGATATTTTATTTCAGATTTAAATTTAGTACAGTTTTAGCTCAAAGTTCACCAACACATCGAAATGAATTAAACAGCAATCGAGCCCCTTTACATACACCGAATAATGCAAAATAATGCAAATGAGGCACTACTGGGTAAGAAGATACTCACCTTAATCTGGACACATTCAATGTTACATAGAGAGCATGTATGAGGAAAGATTCTTGGAGTAGCTGCTGAGTAATCATTCATCATGGTAGGAGTCGGAAGCCTCTTGGTGGCGGGCACGTTGATTGGAGGCGAAAGGAACGGGATCCAGTTGGCATTCGGACCTCCGGAGATACTGTCCATGGCCATCATTGGAAGAAGCCCAAGTTGAGGCGGCATCTGCGCAGGAGGTCGACTGGGGGGTGGCAGAACAGTCTGGGATGCAGATGGTCTCACTGGGATCGTCTTCACGAGTCTTGGATCTACTGATGGAGGTTTCTGAAGCTTTGGAACAGGGACTGGAGCTGGCTGGCACGGCTGAGGATGCTTTGTGATGTCCATGCCACTGAAGGGTGGTTTAGAGACCTCACTCACATACTTTGGTGACTCTTTAGGCAGGTGTTGTTCACTTGCATAGCCATCTCCGCTCTCCTCGGGGTAGCCAAATTTGCTAGAATGTCCATAGTCAATGACTTGAGATCTCGCATCAACGTCCCTTTTCACTTTACGCATACGGATGTCCCGCAAAATAAACGGTAGGTTGTCAGGAGTCAGCTGATCATCTGGATAGTGACTTAGAAGCTCAAGGTCCTCATTGGAGAGTCCAAAGCTGGCTAGGATGCTGCTGGCACTTTCAGAGGTGTAACGTGAATGCCGCTGTTCTGGTGGAGGTTGGCTGTCCAAACCGCTTGATCCTCCGCCAAAACCCGGAGACTGGAACAGCTGTGAGGAACTGGAAGGACGATCCAAGCTTGAAGATCCGAAGAGCTTGCTGGGGCCTTGGTATATGGACCAGTCCACCTCATCAGATCTCGAAGACCCTGAAAAGATGTTCCCTCCGGAGGAAAGCACGTCATCCCTTGTGTCCTTTCTCATGCGAGGATCTACTTTTTTGGGTTGCTGGAGCATTTGAGTGAGAAGGCGCACTTCCTCGCGGGCTCCCCGAAGGTTCTGGTCTATGGCGGCTTCAAGATCTGGGGAAATCTGCGGCTGCCGTTGTCCTAGTGAGAAGGGCTGGTTGACCAATCCCCCACGAGAACCGGACATTGAACCTGGGCCAAGACGGGCTGCCCCCAGCTCCATTCGAGGCTGTGACCCAAGACCATACTGGCCGGGCACAACGGGTCTCTGAGTGCTGGGGAACAGCCCTCCACGGGGATTATACAATGGATGCGACATGGTGACCTTAAGCAAGTTGAGCAAGGTCAAAGCAGGTGTTGCAATTGCAGACGGAGTGACGCTTGTGCCAGCAATTGCATTCAGCTGGTGCAGTGCCAACTGAGTCTTTATCTGTGCCAACTGGAGGGAGATGGGGCCTAAGACCGGCAGACTCCCAAAATGTCTCAGGGAATTTGCAACAGGGGGCACAAAACTTTCCAAGAACAATGAAAAGCTGGAAAAATTAGGGGAAAAAACACAGAAAGTGTTATTGGCTTGTCGTCTTCACGTCCTCACACAGAAACTGCAAAACGGCTGCAACCATTTTCCCCTTCTGTCACACTCTCAAATCTCCATCTTCAAGGGATTAAAACAGGTTTCCATGTCTTCACTGAAGAAGAAAACAGCAAGCAAAAAAGGACAAGACAGACAAAGGAAAATAATATCACAGCTTTAGAGTATCTTTACACAACATTCATGCAGGAGTTTTAGTGGTTTTCTTTCTTTTTTTGACCTGGATATGTACAGGGAGGGACAGACATGCCTTAAGACAGGACAACATGATAGGTCAGACTGTTAATTCATAGATATTAGACAAATGTATATTATGAATACCATGAGCAATATCTTGAGCTTTTTTTAATGTCAATGCTGGCTTTTTAAAATAAAACTTGGCAGTCTGAACAGTCAATATTGTCCATCCATGTAAACAAATATCACACTAGGGTGATTCATCTTCGTGAACAGTTTAATGAGAAAATAAAGAGACTAAAAGAATCTACTGCTGTAAAATAAACTAAAGAGCTGCTGCACTAAAACAATTCTCAAAACAACAACAAAATTTTAAGTGAACAAGGGCTGTTTTTCCAAAAGATTTCTACAATCTACTTAGGCTTATGGTGCTTTTGGGAAACGCAGTACACAAAGTAAAGCAAAAATGTGAATGGTGAAGCCCTACAATTCATCTCACCCTATCAACCTCAATATTTGTTTCAAATAGTGAAAGTGTCAATCAAATGAAAGTGTTAAAGTCAACAAGAAACGGCATTTATCTTCCATAATATCACATTTTTTTCTAAGTTAAAAATAAAAATTGTAGGGCAGGACATAATTATATTCCATTGGAAAAAAAAAAATCTGTCCTTAATGGCCATAATTGACGTAACCTTAGTTAACAGGCAATAAAGTCGGCATGAAACATGAAACTTTGATATATAGGCTTTTTTTAATCAAAATAAATTCTCCAATCATTTAGTCTGCTTAAGCCCTGTCCCTGCAGGCATGCATTAAAAGGATAGAAATTCAAAGAATGTTGGTAACCCAGACAGTTGACGGTAATGATTGACTTCCATAGTAGGAAAAAATACTATGGAAGTCAATGGCTACCGTCAACTGTCTGGGTTACCAACATTCTTTAATATTCTCCTCAAATGTCTTTTGTGTTCAACAGAAGAAAGAAACTCATACAGGTTTAGAACAATGTGAGGGTGAGTAAATGATGACAAAACTTTAATTTTCGCGTGAACTATCCCTATAAGCTGCATCCATTTTTTATCCAATGCCCACATCTCAAAATCCAGTCAAAGAGTCCCAGCCCTACATTTTTTTTTCTCAACAATCTGTTACTCTTTGATATCTGTCACAAGATGGAAGAATATATATATTTCCATTTCATCATGGATTTACACTGTTGTGTTAAAGAGCAGCCTTAAACAATATCAAAACAGTGCAGATGTCAGTCAAAAAGAAAGATATTAGGAACACATTTTTCTCACGAATAACGTGCTCTAACAAAATTATGCACAATGAGAATTAAATAAATGAGGTCAATTTTGATTTCAGTATTCTTCTGATATAGCTGATTAATTCCAAACTTTCTTATACAAAACTTTAAAGGTATTGGTCTCAATATCAGAATTTGAATGAACATTAAAAAAAACTGTATTAACCACCATGCATTTGAAAACCAATAAGACTGGGTTCTGCATTGCATTTACTGTCATGACTCAGTAGGAAGTGTTTTAAAGAAAAATATTTACTGCAAAAAACAATTAAAAAAAAAAAAAAACCGTCTCAGACGTGAGGCCGCCATCCAGCGACTGAACACAAAATGTCCACTGAACAGCAGCCATTTCTGATAGCAGGCCTACACCTGTATTAAATGACAACCACTGGACAGTGGACACTAGACAGAGCCATTTTAGGGGCACTTTGAAGAAATACACAAACACAAGACGATGTTATAACCCAGCATATGCTTCAGTTACCAGGGTAGCAAAACTGAAGCACATGGAGCACAACTAAATCATGTCAAACTGCAAAAACACGTATTTGTGATGAGACTGACCAGCTGACCGATAGACCGTGAAGCGTTATAACCAAACAGAAAACTATAACGCTCCCGTTACGACACTGCAAGATCGACCGTCGATCATTTCAATGGCGTTATAGTCTGGATGAGGTGTTTGCGTGATGTTTTTGTGGCCAGTGGATCTCATACAAAAATGAAAGCAATGTTTAAATGCACGAAATACGCAATATGGGTGATCTGATGGGCAGATCGGTAGTGAAATCAACTGTATCTGTGCAGGCCTCGGGCTCTGCAGCTTCGCCATGAGTCTCGTTTACCTCGCGCTTCGTCGGCGTCGTCATTTTACAGAGCAACAAGCAATTTATTCGACAAAGAAATCGCCACATTTACACTACAAGCGCTATATAACACTATTGCAATGCACCACAGTAACATACCTCGTATTTTAATATGTAAAATCTTACGATGGAAATGCATCCGATGAAGAAAACGCTCCGATTTCAGTGGACGGTCGGTTTGCGTCTCAGACGTGACTACTCGATCGACGAGTTGTAGAGCCATACATATAGTCAGGAAAACCAATCGAACCAGAACCCTTGTGATACGGATCTAACTTTCAGTAATACGTAGGCTACAGACTTATTACTCCGCGGAAAGGGTGAACTTTTTTGCACCGTAGTTAAAGAGAGACAGGTTTTATGCCGTTTCTTGTAAACAACAGAGAGGGAGTCCTTTCCTTCAAGGATATCCAGGAGATGGCAGTGTTTTCATTTTTGAGACTCTGTTGGCTCAGGCAAAGACTCTAGGCTAGTTGTTAAAACATCACGCCATAACAGTGTAGGCCTAAAAACGTTTTCCCCCCCATATAATGAAGGCATAATATATTTATGTATTTTAGCACTGTTTATGTTCCCTACGTAATTTTGCATGCGTCATGGTTCAAATTTAGTGTGACAAAGCACCTGTAACTTAAGTTCCTGAATAATTGTAGGCTTAGTTTTGGGCCAGTCATAATCTGATATTCTGAAGTTTAGACTCTCAGAGTTGCTGCATGTTGATGTTCTTGACATCTAATCCTTGTCACAAGGTCAGAGATTTTGGCACATCAATGTCTCTCTCACATTTGTGCAGCTGAACCGATCTTTCTATCACACATCGACTGTCTCACCGCAGTCTTTGAAAGAAAATGTATTCAAACTAGTGCTGTCAACGTTAACGCATGCGATTAATTTTTGTCTGGTTTAACGTGTTAAAATATTTAACGCAATTAACGCAGCATCTGTCTTTTCTGCCATCCGTTGGCTATCTTACATTATATGATTACGCTCTTATTCATTTAAATGCTTTTAAACATTTCAAGCGCGGCAAGACAAAAGAGAATGCGCTGTCTGTGAATGTCCTTAGCCTATGTGACACACATACACACACACAATGCATAGACAGGGCGCCAGAATCCAGTTCTCTTTCGCGCTTGAACTAACAATAACAATAACAATCCCAAAATGTCAGTTTTGTCGATTATCCTCATAAGAGCAGACTTAAATGATTTATATAAAGTCTAAAATGAACAAAGAGTTGTGAGAGAATGAGGCATAGACAGTATATAAACGGTGAGATCCGCGTGTCTGTCTGCTCTTAAAGGGACAGCAGCAGCCAATAAAGCTTCCTGTCAGTTAAAGTTAAAGAACAAAGGGAACAGAGAAAATGACTCACTGCTCTTGACTAAATAACTTTTGTAGCTTTAATAAGGATTAACTATTTAATTTATAGTTTATGCAGTGCAGACTGCATATAACTTTGATAACTTTATTAAATTTCTGTATATTTCCTAACTGTTAAGACAGGAAGGGCACGAGTAAATATGACATTTATTATGGGTTTATGTTAGCATTGTTTTAAGTTCACTTAAATTAAAAACTGTTATATTTTTGAAGCCTAATAAATGTGGAAAAAAAAAAAAATCAGTAGCTGTATTAATATCAGTAATACTGGCCTTCATTCATAAAAAGATGCCATTAAACAAGTATTTAAAATATACTGTTTTTATGTTGTTTCTACATTCATTTGATTAACTGTGAAATTATTACATTATAAAATATATTAAAAACGTACAAAAACATTTATTTTTTTATTGCGATTAATTGCGATTAATCACAGAAAAAATGTGTGATTAATCTAGTTAAAGTTTTTAATCGATTGACAGCACTAATTCAAACTAATAATGAGATTTTTATTACTTTAATTCTTTGGTACATTTATTTTCTTGTTTGTTAAATTACATTCTTAATAAGACATTTAGTAAATCAATGATGTATTACCATGATGATTTTCAAAAAGCATTGCATTGTCTTCATTGTTGATTTTATGCGTTTGTAACTTGTAATTTAGTTGTGATCATGAGAAAGAGATTGGTTTGGGATGCTGGTAATGTCATGACTCAAAGAGTAACAAGAGAGCTGTTATTCGCTTTAGGTGAAATTTTATGCCAAGTGTTCTGGCTCAGTCTTAAAGGAGCTGTATGTAAGAAATGTATTTCAATTAATCATAAAATTGCCCTGATATGTCACTAGACATTAAGAAATCATGTTCATTTCAAATACTTATATCGCTGACAACAGTAGTCCGGCCAGGATATTGTCATTAAAAGTGATAGTTGCAGCCCTCAACTGATGTTGATGTTGTCATGTTGTGTTTTGGCCTGAAGTCCCACCCTCCACCTATCTACCAATCACGAAGTCAGTAGTGTTTCAGCATCCGGGTTGCCAGCTCTGCTCTAGTTGCCACAGCTGCAGCTACAAACGTTCCTGCTGGATCCTGCAGCCTATCTGGCAACCTCGAGTAAGGGGGGAGGGGGAGGGGATACACCGCTCTACAGTCATTTGAAAGTGATTGCAGTACCAGTTTTGGCCACAATCTTACATACAGCTCCTTTAAGACTGGCTAGTGACAACTTTATTTAACCCTGATGATGTCATCATGTACCACATTATTTTTAGCCTTTGCCAAACATTTAGTGATATTAATGAACAATGTTTTGTGAATATTTCCAGCTCAGTTTATTGTAAATGCTTCTTTAATGTTAATGTTAAAGGGATAGTTCACCCAAAAATGAAAATTCTGTCATTAATTAACTAAGCTCAAACGTGCTGCTTAACACGAGAATGAATCTCATTGGTTCTCACACAGGTGAACATGCTTATGTGAGTTTACTAATGTTTACATGTGAATAAAAGCCTAAATTAATCTGTTCATCATATAAAGTGATCGTGTCTCCTCAGGAAAATTTGACTAAACCACTTAATTATATGGATTAAGCTTAGTTTTATGATCTCTTTATAAACTTTTTGAAGTGTCAAAGTTCATAGCTGTCAATGGAGGGACTGAAAGCTCTCAGATTTCATCTAAAAGGTCTTCATTTGTGTTCTGAAGATGAATGAAATTCTTACGGGTTTAGAGCAACATGAGGATGACAGAATTTTCATTTTTGGGTGAACTATCCCTTTAAAGAGTTTAAGTTCATATACTAGGTCTTATCTGAGATATAGATCAAATCTTATTTTAATCACTTTCATATCTTTCATAGAAAGCCATTAGCTTTAATGGAATCTGACTGCTTTATTCAATCAAATTTGTTTTGTGTTGTATATTTAAGGTTATGAGGAAACCCCCTGATCCCTCTCTGTGCATCATATTGCAGATCAGGCTCCATTAAGTGACCCAGAGAAGCTGTGTTATGTGGCTGACAACGTCAAACATCATGTAAAACACCTAATGCTTACAGTAAGCCCCAGCAGGCTGACATATCTGATAAATCACTGAACCTGTTTTTCATGCATCTTCGTTTCTGGTGGATAGTATACACTATTGTTCAAAAGACTGGGATCAGTAAGGTTTAAAACAACAACACTTTTCTTTTGCAAGGACACATTACATTGATTTAAAGTGACAGTAAGATAAAAACATTGTTACAAAAAAAACTGTTTCAAATAAATTTTGTTCTTTCGAACCTCGTATTCCTAATATAATCCTGAAAAAAAGAATTTCCTCACGGTTAGCCCCATCGGAAAGTTTGTAAGTACATCAGGAGTTTATTTAAATAACACTTCACTGAGTGGAGAAAACACTACACTACGTCGTTACACTGCATCCTTATGCATCGCTTTCTGTCAGGACTTTTACGTGCTTTTCTCAACTCACTGAAGTGACGTCGGTGTAACTGCTGTGCATTCATGTGTTTTGAAGGAAGCGTGGCTTTGGAGACGCTCTGAAGGGAGGGTGGGATCTTATACTTTCAAAACTAACTTGCTATTGGTAGCCACTCCTAAAAGTACCTACCCTACCTTGAAGACTGAGTAACGATGCTGAAAATTCAGCTTTGCATCACAGAAATTAGGTGAACGGTGGCTAACAAGTTTGATCATTATGCCATTTTTTACCATATTGCCAAAAAATTAACATTATTAGATTTGTGTTCCTTTCCATCAACTTGGCAAGCCCATACCTACACCCTGAGTATTTACTGTACTTGACCACATGGACAGAACTCAGTTAACCAGAAGGTCAAACCTGAGCTGTGTTTCCCAAAAGCATTATAAGCCTAACCAGATTGTAGAAACCATTGATGAAAATGGTTTCTACGGTCTATTTAGGCTTATAATGCTTTTGGAAAACAAAGTCCTGAACAGTTAATTGCAGTGAAAGACACAGAATAGAATAATACTTTCACACTTACTTCTAGTCCTATTGCTCATCTCAATTTTCCTCTCTCCCTCTTTTCGTCTCCATATCCTTCTCACTGACTCTGGTTTATGTCCAGGTCCAGCATAGTGACAGACCAAATTCATTTAAGCACCAGAAGACAATTTCAATCAATAACAGTTTGGACACAAAGAGAGTGAGATAGAAAGCTGGCCGCGTTACAAACACTCAGACAGGAGCGACAGAAAGAAAATGAGACATGATGATAGGTGTCACTTGCATGGGACTTAGATAAACTGTTCGCCCTTTTCATCCCTTCCCCTTCAAGCATTATTGTAGTACTCGCACTAGCTGTAGCTACATTATCGACAGCTGGCACGGCACCATTTGTCCTTGTCTGGCAGGACAAATTATGTGGACAGTGAGGGGTCCCGTTAACAGATAACTAATTCAGTATAACAAGAAAATGCCCCCCAGGGCTTGGGGGAATACCTAACACTCAGCGCTACAGGACAAACTCTCCCAGGAGCTCTTCAGTTCTCAAAAGGTCACGATAACATCATGTCCTCATGGCAGATGGAGCTCAGGCTACGAGTATTTTCAGTTTGCATGTAACCCGCTGGGTCTTATTTTAGACATCTAGGTTAAGTGTCAGATCAAAGAATAATTCACATTATATATTGTGCATTCTGTTTATTATATTAAGGATCTATTATGCCATTTACAAAGTCTTGATTTTGTTTTTGAGCTCTGCTAGAATAGGTTTTCATGCTTGAATTAGTGCTGCACGATTAATCGTATCGCAATCGCGATGTCAAGCCTACGCGATTATATGACGCAAAATGCTGCGATTTTATATTAAATAAACAAATTAGCGCTGTTAAAGGAGAACTCGGCAACTCTAGCGAACTCTAGTCACTTCTTCGCTGATTTTTCCTTTTGTTGTCGCATGTTTTCCCCACGAGCTCCCCCTACAGTTGTGGTGGGGCGCATATTTCACAACACGGTCGTAAAAAACTCACTTGCGGCGGCCTCCTCCCCCTCTCTACCGCTGCTAATGTGCGTTTGTTTTGATCGGAGCAAGCCAACTGTATTGTGTGGAGCTATGTCTACCGAGGTGGGTAATCTGGTAATATATCATACATGCGTGTGTGTTTATGTCGAATTGCCGTAAAGCAATTCGTGTTTCGCGCTCGTTCTCGTTCTCGTCCTCGCTTCTCACGAGACTTCCAATTTCTATCTTGCCGGGACGCGATATTTTTTTTCCCAGGATGGTAGGGGAAGACTCATGAATATTAATTAGGTAAGTCATCCCTGATTGGTCTGATGACCTACCCCTAACCCCACCCCTAAACCTACCCGCCACTGGGGGTCTGATGACCTACCCCTAACCCCGCCCTAAACCTACCCGTCACTGGGGTTAAGACCAATCAGGGATGACTTACCTAATTAATATTCATGAGTCTTCCCCTACCATCCTGGGAAAAAAAATATCGCTGCCGGGACGGTAGTCCCGAAGTTGCAAGGTTGGTTTTCCGCCTGGGAACGCTGGGGGGAGCGGGTAAAGTCACCAATATCACCAGAACAGGTTGTTTAACCATCCAAATGATTTCTAGACAGTTTTATTTAGTTAAAAAAGTTACCAAGTTCTCCTTTAACACACTTATTAATGCAAATGCTTTTAAACCATTCATGCGCGATAAGACATAAAAGAACGAGCTGCCTGTGAATGTCCTCCTGACACACACACACACACAGATAGACGCGTGCCAGTCATAGACTGTAAAAAATATCAAGTTCTCTTTCGCGGTAGAACGAACAACACACATGTAGCACTATGCCAAAATGAACGCGCTGCCTGTGACTGTGACAGACAGAAAGACTCGCGCTAATATCGTGCGTGCGCACAAAACAGCATGACAGAATACAGTTCTCTTTTGAGCTTGAACGAACAATAACACACACAATTATGCCAAAATGTCTTTTTGTCGAGTGTCTTCATAACATAAGAGTAGTCTTATGATGAACGTGAAGAGTTGTGATGACTCGTGAAAGAATGAGGCGCGTGTGAGATCCGCGTCTCTGACAGCGGCTGCTCTTAAAGGGACAGTACACAGTAGCCACTAATTGTATCTGTCGCTAAAGTTATTCTTTTTTATTTTTCTATTTTTTTTATTATTATTATTTTTCTTTACCCCTGACATGTATGGTAATATGTACTCTTGTATGTAAATTATGTTTTGTTCTTGTTAAAATGCAATAATAAAAAAAATCTGTCGCTAAAGTTAATCAAAGAACAAAGGGAACAGAGAAAAACACTCACTGCTCTTGACTAACGAACTTTTTTCTTTAGGCTGATTATCACTAATCTGTGTGTGCATTTATTTTCCTTGAGAACCAAGCAAGTTGACTCATGAAACTATTTGTTTATTATATCGCATATCGCAATATTGACCTCAATTATCGCAATTTGACATTTTCCCCAAATCGTGCAGCCCTAGCTTGAATGTTCAAAAAACACAGTATTTTTCACATATTTTACAGTGTTGCAGCACCTCTCTTTCCAGTCTGTCAGTAACGCTCTGGCTGCGTCTGAAATCGCATACTCTCTTGAGTAGGTACTTATTTTAAATTTAAAGTTATTACTTCACGACCGACAAAAAAGTACGTTCTATATAGGATGAGTGTGTGTACGATGAATGTATCTGGACGTACTGCATTTGCCATGTTGTCTTTATCATGTGATCTACCAGCGTCAGTATATGTCGCTTCACTGTCAGTCACAAATCCTCTCCTGTGGCTTCATGGGACAGTAAAGTGTCCATATATGCACTTCAGAATACGAAATGAGGTAATCCGGGTACTTTTTGCCTACTCTTTTATGATTACTGTGAATATGGACATACTCCTTTTTTCACATACTGTTTTTCCCCTACCATATAGCTGGAAAGTATGTGCTTTCGGATGCAGCCTCTGATTAGTTAGTCTCTATGAAGCCCCTCCTTCTGAAAAGCGCAATGTGCTCTGATTGGTCGGCTTGATCAGTGTGTTGTGATTGGTCAACCACTTTAAGCGTGTTTCTTAATGTCACGCCCTTTACCATAACCACCAGTTTCAACAACTAACTCAACCAGGCCCGCCCCTTTATTCTGTGTATGCCTTGGACAGGAATTACTTAAATGAGGAATATCGTGTGTTCGTTTCCGGAAGAAAACTCAAGACTACAATGGAGGCGTTTCAGGGAGTTCAGGAACAGTGACACTGATATAGAGAAGAATCGCCTTTGAAGTGACTTTGTGCTTTGTAACTTTGCAGACCTTTGTATGGCTGTACATGTAAGAATATTAATGTTCATTAATTTCACTGTTTTGTGCACTGTCTATGCATGGCTTTTAGCCATGTTTTGTGGTCAGACCACATGCAGTGAATTCTGATTCATTGTGTGGCTTTCTATTGTACCACCTGTAATATTATGGTGGTTATCTGTAAGGTAGAAAGCAGAATTTTTATGTAATTAACATTATATGAACTAATGATATATTTGGATTTGATTTGTAAAACATATAGGCATTAATATACCATCTCGTTAGACATGAAACATGGTCACCTTATCATTTTTACAGTGAATTTCTGACAACCACAGCTGCTGTTTTTACATGAATTTAACAGGATTATTTTTTGCAGTGTCGGGTACCTCTATATTATGGTCTAATTAATGTTAATGTTTCGGATTGGTGGTGAATATGAAAGAACATCCTGTCAAGGCATGATTCCTATGGGTGACTACTGCTTAGCTCAGATGTGCTGACTAATGTTTCCATAATGAAAGCTTCATTCTAGTGGGCTCTAGTTTCATCATCCCATCTGAAATGAGTTCTTTCAGCACCTCGGCACCATCTATTTCAGAGTACAGACACACACGGATAAACACTTACACACCCTCATGCAAACACAACCCCTTTAACCTTCTACCACACCCGTGATCTCAGAATTGTGCTGGCGAGGCGTTTTGTGGTAACAGTGTCCTCAGATATGTTCACAATCTTTTCTGCTGTAACTGAAAACTGCTCGTTCCTCATTTCAGCTGTCCTCATCTAACTCCTATTCTTCCAAAGTCTGTTTTAGTTCATGTGTTTGGTCATTTTTCCATCTATGGTGGTTTGTATAAAATCTCTGTTTTTTGATATTGAATAATATCGGATATATCAAATTCCATTTAATAGGTTGATTGATTTAACAGTAGTTCCTGTAAGTACGTGAGCCATAGTCCAACAGATAATCTGTGAACACCCTGTATTTGCTCTTGAGGTTTGGGTCTGGCTGTGTTGACATGACACCCTTTAAATCAGCATTGCTTCTCTGAATTACCTTTCACAGGGTTCAAGAGAGTTTCTGGCTAGTTGACGGAACTGTCACTTGGCCTTTTGGGACAGTGCCACATTGTTTCCGAAAATGTTCATCGGACATCTTGTACATCCATTTTTATGCCTGGCAAATGTTATTTATGTGTTGCAAATTCTGCTGATTTGTCATCAAGATAATATTATCTAGCAGATATATAGATGAGGTCACTCACAAAAATGAATTCGTAGTCTTGAAAGCATCAATGAGAAAGTATTGAAAACTACATACTTTGCATCATGTGATACTGTATTCCAGAAAAGGTGTGTTTATGAATTTATGGGGTTGCATTACAATTATACAAAGATTTTTTTTAAAAGAAATGAAAAATTTATTCAGCAAGGATGCATTAAATTGATCAAAAGTGACAGTAAAGACGTTTAAATTGTTACAAAAGTTTTTTATTTTGAATAAATGCTATTTTTACACTTTCTATTGATCAAATAATCCAGGAAAAACATGTATCCACAAAAATATTAAGCAGCACATTGATTATATCATTAATCATATTAGAATGATTTCTGAAGGATAATGTGACACTGAAGACTGGAGTAATGATGCTGAAAATTCAGCTTTCGCATCACAGGAATAAATTACATTTTAAAATATATTCAATTGTCATAATACTTCACAATATTGCTGTTTTTACTGTACTATGACAACATGTGTACTACACTTATGTGCAACTGTTAGGGCTACAAGCCCTTAACACACACACACACACACACACACACACACACACACACACACACACACACACACACACACACACACACACACACACACACACTGTAAACCATGCATGCCCATAAAACATATCCAAAACCATATGTAACCCTTCTGAAGGAGGAACCAATAAATCTTGTTAAGAGGCCCAGATATAGATATCCTCTACTGCCCATCTAAGGTCCTTATGGCATTAAAACTGAACCAAGGCCAATAGCTAAGGTCATGGCAACATGTGCTAAGAACATAGCAGATCAGGATATAGAATATAAATGTATATATGTTTTTAGTATGATTGTTTTTGTAAGGTTGTTGTTGTTACAAAGTAATGTCACTCTGTCAAAGGTGAATAGGAACCATATTAAACTTTCTAGTATTCAGTTTCTGATAACTACTAGTACCAGGAGACCCAGGAGACTATGATTAACACATCTAATTCTGCCAATAAATCCTGCCAAGGTTGGAATAGTCTGTTCAGGCTTTCTGTCTCGTATCCCATATTTCTCTTCAGTTATATATATATATATATATATATTCAGTCCCCTGTATAAAATCCCTCACAACAGCACAAATCTGCAAAACAGGTGTTGTCTAAAGCACACCTGATGCAACTAATCAAGGGCTTCATTAGTTGCACCAGGTGTGCTTGAGCTAAAACACATGAAATATCTGAACTGGCTAGGTTTGTTGAGTGTCACATTTGACTGCATGTTAGACATATGGCTAAGTCAAAAGAATGGTCCAAAAAGTTAAGAGAAGATATCATCGACCTTCACAAAAAAGGAACAGGATACTAAATGTTCCTAGAGACACCATTGGAAGCATAGTTCGCAAGTTTTGAAGTTATACTCCGATCGGTCTGCACAGCGGAAGTCGAACACAACTAATGGCTCTCTTTAAGAATAGGCCATTGAATAATTGGTTCAACCGATTGCTCCGATCAAAACGCGAATTCATTCAGAGGCGAAACTGCTGTGTGTTGCTCAGAGACGCACAACAGTTCTGCTCTGGCTTTATATGTAATATTTTCATTGGAAAAACTGAGCGGAAACAGACAATATTGTGTGTAAAATATATCACACTATCAATTTATTTATTGAACTGTTGTATCGGAATGGATTACAAATGGATTAATATTATCCATCATAATATAATAACATTATTATAATATAATAAAATAGATAGATAGTATCCATATCACTTGTAAATGGTAGTCATTTTAAATAGTGTCTTTTTTTAGCAGCCTGAAGAAAACCATTGTTGATTCAAGACCTAATTTGGATTACACAAAGATAGATTAATTGGTGTTACTGCCTCATAAATCTCCAGTTTTAAAAGCATGCACTATTTTTGGACACCGCAAAGGTCTGAGTTTATGTGTGAGGTCTATATATTTGGCTATTTAGTTCACAGTAGGGTTGTTTGGCCATTTTTATGCCATTTCGAAGTACACATAGGAAAGCAATTGCGAGAGGGAGAGGAGGGGGAATGAAACCATAATCTCTTGGTATTTATTTTGTCAACGTTCAATCAATGGCATAAGCCTGTGGCTGTGACCACTTCCAGAACAAACAAACCAGAGTCATAAATCTGTTTCAGATTGCATTCAGACTTTCATCAAGCCATGGGATCATCACTACAGCGTTATCAGGCCATATCACAGGACTCAATTAGGAGGCTACAGCAGATTGTCGCCTTCTAAAATACAACAGTCCACGTAATTGTTTTTAGAAGATTCCTTTGCTTAAATTTCATCATAACTTTGAAATGATAGTCCGCTAGCAGGTGACTGATTGGTTTATGCAGTGAAGGTCATCATTCAGCATGGTTTAGCTCACCATGTTTTAAGTCATGACCCTTTGCTATGTGCTGAATTTATGAATGCAATGTGTCGTGTGTCGCCGTTTTATTCGGTTTGCATTCAGCTGCTTGACATGACTGGCCCTTCAGCTCAAGGGTCTATTTGGAGCGAGCAGCATGTTGTGTTACTGTGAACCAGACAGACAGCAAGAAGACATTGTGTCCTATGCCTCGTGTGCTTTGTGAATATGTCATTAATATCTCTTTAAATACATAATTAGTTGTTGAAAAAATGCAGTTTTTGATGAGCATAATGATGACATTGAGAATGTAGAGGTTAATGATGATGTTCCAGCAATGATTGTGATTACGATGATGAGGACAGTGACAATTAAAAAAATGATTTTACAAATGATGATTTTAAAATTAAAACATGATTTTACAGAATGGCATTTATAATATGTGGGGCATATCAGTCTATATCAGAGTAATGGAGGCGCTGGAATTTACAAGAATACCACAGCGGACACACTGTGGGCTTTTCCAGACAGTCTCTCTGGAGTCCCACACGACTATTATGCAAATGTCAATGTCAAAAGCCCAACTCACAGATTAGCAACAACAAGCTTCCACACAGTGCTGTGTGTTCTCTAATTGTAAGTTACAGTTACATGTCACAGTAATGCACTTACAATGAAAGTACACAGGGCAAGGACCTTAAAAAGTTTAAAAGTAGAAATACGATGCTTGTATTTTTTTCTAAAGCACTTATTCAGCACATTTTTGTTATTAAGTGTGCTGTAATTTTTTCTAAATCACATGCTGCAACACTTTTTGTCTCACAAAGGATAAAGCTAGTATAGAGAATGGATGGAGGGAGGGAAGAAGGGAGGGAAGGATGGATGGAGACAGGTATGGATAGATTGATGGATAAATGGATGGAAGAAGGGAGGGAGAGATGGAGAGATGGATGGATGGATGGATCTATGGATGAATGGAGGGATGGAGGGGAAGGGTGGATGGAGGAGGGAGGGATGGATGGAGGGATGGATGGATGAATGGAGGGATGGAGGAGGGAGGGAGGGATGGATGGATGGAGGGATTGAAGGGGTGGAGGGGAGGGTAGGGGTGGATGGAGGAGGGAGGGAGGGATGGATGGAAGTTGGCTAAATCATTCGTTTTGAGATTACTTTATTAGTTGGTCAACGTTTGATTATGCATTAACGATGTAATTGTGGGAAGAGTCTAATTTCATTTAAATAGTCCTTTACCAGTTGGATTGTCATTTAAACAGTCTGGTTCATTTCAGACAGTTCATGCAGTCATTACCACGTATTTTCACTATGAGGTCTCATGCTCAAACACTGACTGTCTATTTAACGTTTATTAATTGTCCCCTAGACACTGCAAAAATAATTTTCCGACTTAGTATTTTTGTATTGTTGATAGTACAAACATCAAAACATTCTCAAATCAAGATACGTTTACTTGAGAATGCTTTTGTGTGCAATGCTTTTCCATTCCCTCGCAAAACCTTTGTGTTCCCCCGAAAAACTTTGCATTTGCTGGCAAAGAACTCAAAAGGTTCAAAATTTCTTGGGGAAACAAAAGCATTGACTTAAAGTCCCCCTAGTCAATAATTTTATCCCTTAAAACTCATCTTTAATCATCAAATTACATATTTAAACGCTTTTTCCTGTGAAAATAATTTCTTCATGCCTTAAAATAGCTTGAATATTACTCTACACCCTTGTTACATTTAGTATACGTGGATCCATGAATATGTAAATTAGTCCCCGCCTCCACTCACTCACACCAGCTCTGAATACCTGATCCACTCGGTCAACTTTACTGTAGTAAACGCTACACAATGGCAAGTGGAAATATTTGTTTATTTCAGTCATATATGTTTGAACCAGAAACCGATTCAGAAAAGAAAGAGTGAATTATACAGGCTCGTCTACAAGTCGATGTATCAGAATGGTAATGCGTTTTATGTATCGCTCTCTACGTCAGACACACAATGGTAATTAAAATGATTAGCCTTTGGCTTGACTTTTATCACACAGCTAATAATGTGTTGTTAATGTTACATAAACCATGTTCCCGTTCGCCATCTCAGAGACAGCTGCCTTCTAACAATCAGTATCCTTAGAAACACTTTGAACTAATATACATCATACATAATTCACCCACTATATTGCTAGATGTGTACACAATTTTTATATCAACAGAAAATAGAAGATAACCTGGCTTCTCTTGAGACTCCCCTGCTTTGCAGCATAGTTAATGATACAGTAAAGCCTGCCCCTCTTGTGATGGGATTGGTTACGTTTGTGACCTTATCTTTTTTAAAATTTTAGACTGAATTTGGTTCGCTTCAGTTTTAAGGAGAAAATACTCAGCAATGGTGTTGACTGATGAATTTGCACATGGTTTGTCTTAAAGCACATTAAAAACACCACATAGACAAATAAACAACATTAAAAACTTGATTTTCACCACAGGGGGACTTTAATATTTTTTCTCCCATCTAATTTTTTTCCCCACCACCATTTCCCTTTAGGGGCTCCATACTTATCTGTTCATCTTTTATTAATAAAAACATGTTAGTTTGCTCATCTTTAGAGTATCAGAGTCGGTTTTTGTTACAGCAGAGCTGTCCCAGACAGCAGAGGAAGATTCATTGTTAGTGTGAGGAATAAGGGAGGAGAAGAGGATGTGAATTGGAGAGAGAACAACAAAATCCTTTCATCCACAGATCAGGGGGAGAGGTTACATCAACCAGCTCAGTCGGGACAAAGGAGAACATACCAAAGCAACAATCAGTCCGTAATCATTGTACTTTTATAAGAAGTCATGGCAAATACTGCTTTAAATTAAACCTACAATACCTA